>JAIZAY010000366.1:0-53733 GCA_029531755.1 Holothuria leucospilota | reverse complement strand
ATATCTAAACGTGTGGTTCTTTCACGTAAATTGATCAAAATTTCAATTTATTGCATTTCACTTATTCTGTTTTTCTCCTTTGGTTGCAATAACAACTTCGAGAGAAAATACGAAGGTATAACATAAAGTTAAAAGAGGTTCATAAAGTTAAAAGAGGGTCAACTTAAAATCACACGGCTTGTGTAGAAAAATTTACAACATGTGCTCTTTGGTAATTTCAAAATCATAATTATGACTCTTAGAAGATTAGAATGTTGACAGACTCTTTGACATTAAATGCAAATAGACAAAGAAAGTGTTTGGTTATGGAGTTTTGCTTTTTAATAATCCAAGTCTTATGAAGATACAAGTGCCTAGGTTAGAAGAAGAATATATCTTGAGTTTGCACATATTCGGTTACTACTTTTAACTTCAGTTGAATTAATTCGATGATTGTCTCGTACACGCTAACATTGTCATTGCCATGGGCAGGCTCGTAGCCAGAATTTTGACTAGGAGGATGGGGGTACGAACTCGGGTTGACATGGCAAAGGCGCTGATGGAGCGAGAAGGGCTCCTTCAGGAAGAGATAGGGAAATAGCATTTTTAAGGCATTTTGTGATGGTTTACCTCATATCACATATAAAAGTTGGCCGAAGGGAGACAGACATACGTATCCTAAAGTTTGTAATGCTGTCCGTTCCCTCAAATGAAACTTAGTTTTACTAAAAAAAAAAATACACACTGTAAAAATTGATTAACACTTTCTTGTAACAGATAATAAACGCGTCTTGGCATTTATGTAAAGGAAAAAACAATAAAATACATAAGCAAATTAAACGTCTAAAACGCCAACTTTAACACACTGACGCCATTTTAACGCCATCTCGTAAACAAGTTTATGCGTTCATTTCATGATTACTGTAAACATCAAGTTGTTTTTAATAAAGAAAACTTAACATATATATATATATATATATATATATATATATAAATCATGTAAACATGTTTGCGGAGTGCACTTTTATTGACGTCATTATCCTTATCATTTGTTAATATTTGTTCAGTCATTTACTGTGCGTATCCATGTTGTTGTTCGTTTTCTAATTCTTAAACGCCATATATGTGCTAATAATGAAGACGTCTATTTTTACAGTGCATACAAACTTACTATTCTGGAGAGGACAGCCCCATGTCACTTCATCCGGCAGATTACCAGGGCTAAATTTCAACAAAATGGCCCCTAACATATTTGTTGAGGTCCTTTACGTTCATTTCATTTTGAAAGCATAGCATATTTCCTCTGAAATGGCAAGAGTTACGGGACTACGATTTTTGTTACCTTCACAACGCGGAAGCATTGACGCATTGAAGCATTGTGTTAAAGATTTACTTCCAATAAACGTAATATTGAATACCCTAGCAAATTGTTACCCCTGGATCTTGACCGAGATGCAACCAAGCACCTGACCAGGAACCTTTAAGTATTGCTGCCTCCATAGCCGAGTAATAACTTACTTGCAAGAAAAGTTGTGTAAAATAAACCGCTACAACTTATTTGAGCGGAGATTTTTGGAAGCAAATCCAATCTAAAGATGCATGTAAAGTGTACTTTGCAATCGATTAAGACTTGGCAGGACGCCATGACGTTTGCATGTCTGGAAACACAGGTAGTATTAACCCTGTCATTGTACCCCAAATTTTAAGACAAGCTTTGAAAATATAGCTCTTGGTAAGCACTCGAATTATATTTTAACGAATACTGCAACTCGTTTAGCAGAAAGGGGGAAAAAGCAAGCTAATTAAAGTAATCAGAGACGTGCTCTCTAAATTCCAAAGAGTGAAATTAGGGATGACTCCAAAATTAAGATTGAATATTCACTCTAAAAGAGTGAGAATGACTCTTTTTCGATTGAAATTTTTCACTCCAAATTTAGAGTGATCCCTAATTTCACTCTAAAAGAGTGATTTTCACTCCAAAGATTTTAGAGAGTGGGTTACTGCCGGATTTACGAATTTGAGTTGATCAAACTGACAGAAATTTATACTAACGTTATCTGGGAAAAGCCTCAGAGTTTTAAAGCAATGATTATATATTTTGAAGTGATGGTCCCATGGAAGCTATCTTATGAGATGTTTTTTGCTCCTGTAAAGGCTATTCTGATAACACTATTCTTAGAAGGAGACGTTTGTAAAAGAAATATTAGCTTATAATACGCGCTTTAGCAATATAATAAGCATTCAACCATAAATTCTGATCCTAATCTTTTGAAAGTCAGCCTGTAATTACATTGTTTACAGCCTGTAATTACATTGATGACCGCTGCTAATCATTTCCCAGTGAGACAGCACAACCTGATACCAGAATTGACAACTACGTTAAAAAAATCTTCTCGGAGAAAAGCTTTGGTTTTGATGTATCGAAATATTTCTAAAACGTATTTGCTTGGAAATTTTGTTGGAAACTTCCACATTAAGTGTATATGAAGAGAAAACCGGTTGAAGAAACACACACTTTGGGAACTTGTCTTACAGTTGCTAAGCCAAAAGTTCGGGACATTCCCTCTTTGGAAAAATGTATTTTTCCCCCAAGCGGCAGAAATCTAGTCATGCACGCCGCCATTTTGTTTATTTTACCCACAATCACGATATTTGTGTACATTGTCAGTGTCGAATGGGCTTTGGAACCCCCTTGGAAAATTTCTCAGTCTAATGTAATGGTATTGAATGTACATTCGGTAGATGTATTGTCATAGCTACAGACAAGTTGCGTCTTAGGCCTAATCGGTGGTTCATTACCAAGCCGTGTTTGAGAAAAAAAGGAAGTTTTTGAATGGTTTTCATTCCTGCTAAGCCTTTTCTAAATTAGTTTAGGAAGCCTATACAATGGGTTGCATAGGTTTTCCCGCATTCGGGAGTATGGAAAAGTCTATTGGTGATAAAGTAAAAGACTAATCTATCGACAGCAACCTTGAAGGTGTAATGAGTTGTTTCACATTGAGAGAAATACATTTACGGAAAAATTAAGCGGTGGGATGTTCAGTTCAATTAAGATTTATTTTGAATATTAAAATCATCCTTTGAGATCAATCCAGCACGGGAGTGCCAAGTCGCAAATTACTTTTTGGTCCCACCGGCCGCTCCATCAAGTCTCAAAGCATAGAAAAATATCAAAAAAAAAAAAAAAAAAAAACAACTTAAGTCTATTGTACAGAATAAAAGCATGTTATGGCTCTTGATATGAGACAGCTAGAAGCACGTCGATGAATATAATATATGGACAGACGTTTCAGGTAAGACATACATGTATTGTTTCTTGAAGTCTTACTGTAGGACATGCTAAGGAATATATAAGAACGTAGTAAATAAAAGGTAGCAGATATTGATGCTCATCTGCTACTAATTAACATCATATTCCTTAAAATGTGTATGTCTCAAATTCTAAAGATATTGAAAGGAATAGTAAATGTTTGGTGGTGACGAGTGGAGAATTTATTGACCTTTAATATGAAGGAAACGGGGCTATTTCAATTAAGAAAGAAAATTATTATTTTCAACTTTTTAATTTTTACAGAAAAGTGCCGAGTAAAATTCTGGTTATCAAGGATCGTTTCAAAATTGACAGATGTGGACAATCGGGTTCTCAAAGAAGACTTTAAATACAAGGTAAAAATAACTTGAACTGTAATGTGAAAATACAGCACCTTAGTTGTATAACAAATTGTTGGCATTTTTAGGAAACGTTCGAACGTGAGGGTGAAAACAGCTGCACAAGCATCTAACAGTTCTATAAGATGCACATAAACGGCGAGTTTCTTAAATAGCAACACGATTTTTGATTAGAGGGATCTGCAAGATTAAAAAGGTCATTGCATTTATAATCACTGCACCATTTCTGTTCATAAAGCTTGTTAGTCATAAGAGAGATTGCATTGTTTGTGCAGTTTCCCGCTTCAATATTAACACGTACATGATGTAATTAACATCTATTGAGTTGACTGGAATCGAGTGTCACTGTTACCATAAATCAACCAGTTTTACATGTAGTTGTAGCGTTCGTATCGGTATACACGTGACAAGAAACAATAGAAAATTTGTAAATAATACAATAGAAAAATGTTTACACAGTAACCGACGATTAAGTTTTTGTTAACACTTACAATCAAAGCATTTTCTTCTGTATTGACCGTAATGTTATTATAAAGAATTCAATTTATGGTTGCAAAGCCAATGTAATCGTGAATTTTAAATTAACCTTTGTTTCACGTGCAAGAACGATTTTAATATTCTTTGAGTTATGCTTTTATAGCAACTGTTACCATAAATGCTGGAGAGAAGCTGTCATAAACAACATCGTATGAAGTAACAATAAATGTATATTATTAATTAATAGCAGAATTGAAGTGCGGTAACATTACGGACTTATTTAGGGTCTCAAGGTTATATTGATAACTACCGTCGCCTGATCTCCTGTATACTGATGCGTTCATACATGTCATAAAGGATGATCCCGTTACCGTGACGGTAGACTAACAAAAATACAGCTTAAACTAAATGTATTCTAAACACTATTCTAATAAAAGAGATTTTGGCCTACGGAGAAGTACCTTTTATTTTTGTGTGTACAAAAGTTGGCTTCAGTTTAAACGGTTCTCCGGTTTTCTCTTACAATTTTTTTTTCGTCCATTGTATTAAAACGTGTCAACCTTTCTCACTTGGTTCAGACGACCGATGAGTATATCGTCCATTTGTTCAATATGCTTTCGTCATTTTCTATTCTTGATGTCCTTGTAATGTTTGAATTATCCAAATATTAATAGTAAAGCGACGAGACGCTACAAGAGTGTACTGCGTAAAATTTTATAACGTAACATATTTTCAAGAGAATATGAGCAGAACTTTGTCACTTTTGTAATGGCTCTTCCTTACTTCAGGAGTGGTTATTCTTGACAAACGAGTCGCACGTTGTTTTTTCTCCATTTATATTATATTTCACTTCAATACTAAGGGGTGAAATAAAAACAAAATAAGTTACGTTCACCAATTCAGTATCACAAATCATTGCTATGAACTGAACATCGAATAAGCGTAGGGAAGTGCCCTTAGTTCAAATGAAACTGAATGAATTTGTCATTTTCCAAAAGACATTTAAATCCAAAGGGTAACAAAATCTCGAAACGGACGGTTGCAAATATAAATAATCTGTTAAATAACACAGGCACTATGACTGATTGTAACAAATCAATTAAATGTAACAAAATAAACACTACCAAAAGAACAAATTTCCAAATAGTGCTAATAATACCTAACAGATGACCATATCTTAAGTTCGGAATAAGTTTTGATAAGCTTTAATGTGTTTATTTAATTTTTTCTGTAATCACAGAAAGGTACATTTACAGTAACTTTTTCTCTGCTTAAAGTTATAAGTAACCACCCTATTACCGTGCAAATCTAATCCTTCCCTGACAAACAAATGCTTTTAAGGGCCTTAATAAAGACCTTTAAGAATCGCACACATAATTATGTTACACCATGAACAATCCACCATCACAAACATCTTTATTCGATAGTAGGTAGCAAAATATTGTATGAAATTAAATACAGGTATCCTGATGCAACCAAGGAAAATACGTTTCCCGTTTTCGAACAACAGGGAATCTATGATGCAATTACTATAGTAGAGATCGTTATTTCGAAAGGTTAGCTGCAACTGAGATTAAGCATACACTTACATAGCTGCAATAATGTATTCAATTTGCGTATTGGAGAACATTTTGGAAATAAAAGATTAAAATTACGACACCACATATCTATGGGGAACAAGTTGAACTTATATCACCATGTAACTGCGAAAAATATATAACCCACGTGACTGTGAACAAGACACATGTTAAAAAAGGTTCCTTCTTTAGCTTCTTAAAAGATATTTTGCCACCTAACACCATCGACAACAAGAACAAAGATGAAATGAAATAGGACCACTTCTTCCATCGAAGGTCCACGAAACATAAAACTTAAAATAAATTTGAGGAAAAATGTATGGAGGAACACGTGACATGGATTTTCTTAAAATGTGGTTTTTATGGTTTAACAATAAATAAGTCCCTCGTCGTAATATTTCTTTCCTATTCACTTATGAGAGTGAAATTATGTAGATACCAACTGCAAAATGCTCTTCTTTTCGTAGTTCTCTATGAGACAACAAGAAATTCTGTATTCCCATGAAAACCATTCCTATAACCCTTAATTATATTTCATGGTCTAAATTCATTGTTTTAAAGGAAATTAGAATAGCTCTTACTTTAAAATCGAAAATTCTTAAAAACATTACAAGTGACATGATATTGTGTCTAAGTAAATTAATGTGAATTGACGCAACGAACTAGGATATACATGATTTGGAGCTTTCATATGCCTGGAACTGAGCTCACTTTTTTGTAAATGATGATAAGAAGAGTACCAACAAAAAGAAATATTCCTTCTTTAAATCATTTCCTCTTTTCCTCTCCAGCTGTATATACGAACAAATCATACACTTATTTGAAACGTCGTTGCAACTGATAAAGCAGCATATATTATTCTTTTCAATACTCTTGTTAGAGAATTCGAGTGATGGTCACTCTGCCATTTTTAGACTATTCTAATCTATTGTTCTGATAATTCATATCAACTAACAGACAATGTTCAGCTAGTTTGTGTTGTGACTATTGTGGGTACTGTAATATAGTACAGGTACGCAATTTTAACATTTGAAAAGATGATCATCGGAAAAGCTAGAATTCGAATAACTGCCACTCAAAAAGGACCTTAGCGCCATTTCACGAGCTAACACTTGCTGGCCAACGTAAGTATTAACCTGTTCATTGTACATTAGAGAGGTCAGACTCTGCTTGGTTTTTACATTCCTTACATGTGGTATAATAAATTTGGTCACCGATTTTGAACTTATCTGAAACTTTATGAAATTATCCATCAGGGTACCCTCATGCATTTCATGTGGAGAGGGAATAACCTACCGGTAACAAAACGAATGAATCACCAGCTGACTTCTGGCTTGTTCGAGAAATGTGAGTTAAAATACTACGAATGTGTGCACAAAAAGGCAAGGTTTGTTTATACACCGAATGCTTAAAATAAATATAGGAGACGGAAAGATCTTCTTAAGCTTCAGTATTAATTCGATAAGATCCTTTAAACTTTACTTTCTATCCTGTTGTACCACTGAGGTCCTATTTACGGTTGCTTGTAAAAGCCCACAATAAATGGGAAAGATTGAAGACTTTGCATAGCTGTTAATTTCACAAAATTGATCTAAATTCCTTCATTGTAGATTTGTGCAATTTTCGACATTATTTTGCGAGTTACTTTACCAGGGGTGCTCTGTTTAATCAAAGAAAAGGGTTTCAAAAATTACATTGATACCAGTATACAGCAAATTTAATACAGCAATAGCAATTAGAAAGTGAGCTTAGCATTTATTCATGGGATTTTACATATGAGAACGACATTAATCTGTAACTTACTTTCAATGAAATTCATTACTAATCGTTAGCATTTTGAATATGCATGGATTTTACAATCAAATTGAATGATTTTATGCAGACGATTTATGGTTACAATTGACTATGTAACTTCTTTGCACTTTTTGTTTTATTTTTATTCAGCCAACATTGCTTTGATGACGGCAAATGCTCGGAATACATCTTGAAAGTTTTATCACGATTTCTTTAGGCATGGCTCTACTAGTTCTCCATTCTACTCGAATGCACAATCATATTTAATTAACAGACTTCCGAGGGATTTAAAGCAATAATCGCCTCCAGAAAACATCAATTATAAGTTATTGACCCCTTTCGGAATGGATATGGGTTTCTGCTTGCCAAGCAAAACATGATTTTGATAGGAAATCGTGTTAAGGCTCACCTTTTGATGTGGGTTGATTTTTCAAAGCCAGCTAGAAAATTGCTGTGCCTACATACTGGAGAATTTCTAAGGGCTTTTATGAAAGCCCCGCATTCCTCCGTGGGAACGATTCCTTCAGGGAGAAGACTCCGGCTTCCGCCCAGAGAGTTGTTATTCGGAAGGAGGTTTAACGGAAAGTTTAATTTATGCTAATACACTAAGACCCAGACATATTAAATTCAGAAGAGATTATCAGTGATAAGCTACTTATTCCGTTGATGAGGAATTCTTTCCTTCATTCGTTGGTTTTAATTTGATACCGATATGTTAGCAACATCATTCAGGTCTAGTAATTCCATCACAACTGGCTTACTCAGGACAATGATTTGATGATAGGTTTACGCCGCCACCAATTTAGGGGCAGGTGCTTGAAAGCTCGAAACGACTGTTTTATTGAAATAAATCAATGAAGTCTTCCCCTTCCTATAGAACGAACGTAATGCAAATTAGCTGCAGGGACAGAAGTCTAATTTTTGTCACAACAATTTGGAAAGTTTCCGGAAGTTTCCCGAAATGGCAAGGCATAGAATCATGATCATATTTTTACATAAACCCTTACTGGTATATTCTTATAGGCGTCACCGAGCGTCCGAAGACGCAATAATTTTTAATTTGCCAGCGACTGGCAATGCTATGGCAATAGCGACACACCTCCAGTCATACTGCAGGTGTATTTGACGACAAATGTCTTTTGTATGAACTACCAAATCCAGTGTAAGTCTTACAGAAATGCTGAGAAACATACAAGGGGCAGGTTATTGTCTAAAATTGGCGGTGCAAACCTCACTTCAAAGCGATGTATCTCCTCCCAATAACAACTCCCTGTTCTGCCAGCAGGAGAGATTCCCAGTAGGATCTCCTCAAACAGCACCCTTTAAACAGCAAGTAAGGCAATTCTTTTTTACAATGGAGCGGTCATGTATATAGCAGGGAGTTCCCAATAACAACTACCTGCTTGGACTTTTTAATCATCACCCTTATTGTCATTGCAGACAAGTATCCAGAATTAACAAGGGAACGGCGTTTGTTGTAGTCTTTAGCTAGCTCGTGTTATTTTAAGGCAAGCTATGATGCATTCGTCATATCGTGTACATCGGCCGTACCAGTTTACAGCAAACGGCAGACCCGAGTAATATATGGAGATTCGAGGGTCAGAAATCCTCCAACTCCAGTCCGTGCTCGAGGGAGCAATTTTACGCTTGGGCTGGCCCGGTGTAAATAATCCCTGCTCAGTTACAGCAGGGCAGGTTACCGCAGGAAGTTGTTACGTAACAACTCCCTGGTTACAGGTAGCGATTACAACTAGCCAGACAATGCAGTGCATACCACTATACAGACACATGTTGACACTGTGTGCATACACTTGCATTATTATTATCTTGCACAGACAGTATCATGGTGCTTCGTAGAATTACACACAGGCTTCCACTTTGAATGAAATTTCTTCGTTTTGAGAAAATTACACGAATTCTACTGAATCAAATTTAAAAAAAAAAGTATTATGGAAATAGTATGTTGAAATGGAGTTGTTTTTGTCTTTTTCCGTACCAAACTTTTGTTAAATTGCACTTTTCACCAGAAACGAGCCCAGCGATGCCTGTTTCTAACATCAAGCCCCCCCTGTGGGTCTACTAGATAACGAAACAACATAGGCCTATCTTTAGAAATGAACGTCAAAAGACAGCTCATAAATATTTGCACCCAGTGGGTGTGGATGGGTAACGTTCCAAAACTAAGGCCCAGAAGTAGCGTGAAAGACCTTGAAACTACACAAATATGATTGCCCTATAAACACATACCCAAATGAATATACGGCACGTGGCTCGACTTTCGATGCTGCTAGATTTCATATTTGTCAAGTTATCACTAAAATTAACATGACATGATTTCATGATCTAAAGAAGTAAATTTTGGTAATACAGTTATGTCTACATAAGGTATGCACTTATTTCAACTACAAGAATATTCTTTTGTGTCGAATCAATAGCCAAAACTTCGTATATTTGGTGGAGAAACTCTTTTCTGAAGCAAAATTCACTCCATCAGATTTTAAATCGTACACATTCTTTCAAGGTGTATTATGTGCTGTGCATGTGCACGAAAAAAATCTTCTTTCCCTGTTACTCCTATCCTGGTACTACCTTACACACTGAATGATTCCTATCTTCATATTGCTCGTAATTTTTTACTACTATAAAAACTATTTGCAAAATTTTTACGTCCAAAGTTTCCTAAATATATTGCAAAAAAGAGCAAAATATTTTCCCAGTATTTTACCTACCCCCCATTTGCGAAAAGTGGAACGTGCCAAAGTGCCAGTATGCACAACATAGACATAGAGTGAGTGACCCAGGCAACGAACGATATGAACGTTCGTACGTGCACGGTGTCTGCCGTATCTTACCGTACATTTTTAACGGTAATATAATGTGCGGGTGAAATCTAGGCCAGGAGATGCATTAGAAAGATTTTTACTGTCATTATTATGAAGGTACGGTAGGTAGTGGATTTTTCATAAGAGTAACAAGAAAGCAGTTCAAGGGAAATTTGAACACATGGTTGAGGTACATTACAGTACAGAAGTTGCAGTGACAAACAGGTGCGGTTCTAGATCGAGACTTGGAGGGGGGAGGCTGGGGGAGGGCTTGGTGGGAGGGGGACTTGAAACGGAAGAATCATAAAATTTTCTTTCAAATATGTAAATCAGCCACGCACACGCTGAAACCAATGATAAAAACAGTACCATAACCAGGGACGGCGCAATGTTATTTTGATAGGGGACATTGGATGAGTGATCGCCATCGTTGGGGAGGGGTCTAAGGGGAGGGGTGTCCTCTTCCTCTGAGAAATTTTTGCTTATTTAATGTTGCTAAGATGCAAAATGGTGTGTTCTTTGGGTAATTTTTTGACTATATGACTGGAAAATATTCATACTATAAATTCTAATTTTTGGTTGGGGAAAGAGGGTCTTCTTAGGGGAGAGGTTTAA
Source organism: Holothuria leucospilota (assembly GCA_029531755.1). Lineage (NCBI taxonomy): Eukaryota > Metazoa > Echinodermata > Holothuroidea > Aspidochirotida > Holothuriidae > Holothuria > Holothuria leucospilota. The sequence goes on along the minus strand of JAIZAY010000366.1, from coordinate 42,800 downwards.
AGGGAAGGGTGTTCCCCTCCCTTTGGGAAATTTGTGCTAAGGTTGCTAAGATGCAAAATGGTGGGGTCTTTGGGTTATTTTTTGACTGATATATATGGCTGGAAAATGTTCATATCTTTGTGAATTCTAATTTTTGGTTGGGTAAAAGAGGGCTGTTCTAGGGGAAAGGTCTAAGGGGAGGGGTCCCCCTCCCCTTTTGAGAAATTTTGGTTACTTGAAGATTGCTTAGATGCAAAAATGGTGTTGTCTTTGGGATATTTTTGGACCTGATCATATGGGTTCAAAACATTCTTAATATTTTTGGTTAGGTGAAAGAGGAGCCTTTTTTGTCATAGGGTATGTATCAACAAACCTCCTGAAGTCCCCTTTTGAACACATTACTGCCTTCTAGTCGGGGAAAGTTTTACGCAAAAATACATGCGTGGAGTCCACAGAAATATTCTCGAACTTTTAAGAAAATTTGTGCATTATAAAATCGTATCTAAAGGCTGATAGAAACCGGAAGCTCTGGATTAACTATATGGATCAGATGTAGGCCTACTCCACCCTCCTCTTTTCTTCTCCTTTACGTCTTTTCCTACTCTTTTTCTCTTTTCCTGCAAATTACAGGGGGGGGGGTAGGCCTCCCTCCCCCTGAGTGGCACCGCCCCTGACCATGGCATAGATGTAACGTATATATAGGCATTTTTTTTATTTGGAAGAATGTAGCAAACGTTACTGAGAGATACCTGTAGATTTGACTTAAAAGGACTGCTAGTATCGCTTGACGAGATCAGCAATGAAATGACTCGTTTTGAACTTCCAACAGATGATTAATCCGTTAACTTGATTTACATGTATGTACATACTGTCATAGATGTTACTTATGTTACTTATCTGACCCAACTTCCATTGTATGAAATCGTGAACCTAATACGTGATTTCGAGACAGAGACGACAGTTTCCCTTGTTAAACTAAATCCACTGGACCAAGATGTGCACAAGTGTATTGGGCAATTTTGTTTTTCTCAGTACACGCAAATATAGCATAGGCCTAACACAACCTCTGAATTTTTTTTTTTTTTTTTTTGGGGGGGGGCTTGAGCCCCCAAAGCCCCCCCCCCCATAAAACCATGCCTGGTGACAAACTGGAAGTTATTTTTTTGGTTCCGATGCACACGTTTCGGCACACTTGGACACAAAGCCACAGAAGGTAATGATAGGACTTGTTTAATATTTGTACTAACTGCACTAAAATATGGTCAAATTATTAATTCCCGTCTGATTTCTAAACTCACGATGTTAAGAACCAACGGCACATTGTCAGGCCCGTAGTCAAGGGGGGGGGGGCATCAGGATGTAATGATTTCTAGGCCTACTGCAAAAGTTGAATACATGTCAAAGTCACACTTTACACACATACATACCCTTCCCAAGGAGAAGTCACTTTAACATTTTCTTAAGAATATTATCAAATGAAATATTCTGTTTTTAAGTGCATCCCCTGTCATTATCATTTGTTCCAACTGCAAGGGGCTCCTTTACATTCAGATCAACAGACTATAACTTGGTTAAATACGAAATCACCGTTTCCTTTGCCCTTCTTAACGTTCAGCTAATCCAGTTTGAAGATGCAGTAATTTCATCATTTTAGAGAAATTGCTTTTCCTCTCTGCAAGACTGATTTGACAGCTTTTAACTATAGCTTTATTTATAGCTGTTTACTATGCCAGTCTGTCATGGCTTCTATATACAGTACCGTAGTACACACAGTACTGACAATATATTGCTGTGGGCACAGTCTCTCTGTATGTGTGTGTGTTACGTAACACATTTAGATAGCAGCTTGCTTGAACATGGAGGTGGTAACTCTATGGTGTGAATTACCTCAAAGTCCATTCACACTAATAGTCTTGGTGATTAGATTTCAACTCCATGGTGAAACTGGAAAATCTGTTTAATTGACCGTGCAGGGATTGAAGCCTTTGGGCTCTGGATTTCTTTAGACCATTTTTGCTGTAACCGTGGTAGGGGAATGTACGCGCCATGTCTGAAACCGTTGATATAATTCAATAATTTATAAGTACTATATAATTAAAGAGAGTCATCAGCTTCTCAACAATGTGGTTGGGAGAATCATCTTCCAAACCTACTTCAAGTGCAACTCGCGAAGCCGTAGAAGCTATGGGTGGAAAGGTCTCTTAAGGGCATTGGAAACAAACTTTTTTCGTTAGGGTTTTGGCAAAAATTTAAGGGGGATCTTGACCGCACTTTGCTCGGAATTACACCTTTATAAGTACTACATATGGGAAACCCAGATGTAAACTTGTAACTAATTTCTAGTGGTAAAGATTCCTTAAGTGTCCCACGGCAGGGGCTCAGAACAAGGCAGCCCCTTCTGGTAAAATTTCCTCTGCATAACCAACTTGATAGTTCACCTTTCTTTTCTAGGAGAAATTTCAGCTTTCAATGTGATCCAAACCACTTAGAACGTTATGCACTTTAAAAACGTTCGGTTTAGATTGAACCAAATCCGTTCAAATGGGCACTGAACCGAAATCTGGTCAAGTATATGACTAGATTTGGTTCAATTTGAACAAAAAATGGTTTATTTTGAACCAAAACTAGTCACATATTTGATCCTTTCTGTTAAGTGCCCATTTGATCCGTTTTCGGTTCATTTTGAACCGGACGTTTTTAGAGTGTAAAGTCGTCTTGTTATTTTTTCATAGTTTGGTTTTTACAGCGAAGTAATACGATTTCTGTCTTTATGGTAGCCGAAAGAGCAGGGACGGTCAACAAAAACCTGAACCCGTGGTAGTTTGCGATCGTGAAAATCAACTGAAGTGAAAAAGTATATATGGAGAGATTTGAAAGTCACAAGAACATAAAATTAGTATTATTTCACATATTTGTGGTTGGTCAGTTTCACATCTATTTGACAGATAGTCATCGTTTTTTACGTAATAGACAGCTCTGCTAGTGAAATTTCTTTGTCGGGAATGGCCAGTTCAAACTATCAGGCGGTTTGAGGAAAAGTAGTGGAGGGAAATATAGAAGGAAATTTTAACATGGATAACCCAAAATAAAACGAAATCCACTATTGGAACTGTATTGATACCTTCATTTTGTCTTGCTTTCCCCGAGCAAACATTGCTGGTAACTGTAGCTGCCGTAGTCTCTGATTAATTGAAATTATTCCAAAACCCATCATAGGTTTGCGCTTGCAGAAAACTAAGGTCAATTTGCCCCAACAGCCAGTCCTGGCCTTTTGTCAGGATATTTTTTGTATATTTTGTCAGAGGTAAAGTGGACAAGATATAGTGTGGAATCTTGAATGGCGTTCAGTTACCTCAACTGTTTGCTTGATTTAAGTTTAGCCCTTAAAAAGACAGTCTTCTTAATATAACCCCCAATTATTTGGCATGCTTTGCGCGCTACAAAATTTCGGGGCTTTTAATAAGTTCTTTGGTTTTATAGAGGGAAGTATAGCAATCCCACCCTTTATTACCAAATAGTTAAAAAAATCGATCCTCGGTTGTGCCCGGCTATTTCTTCTGTAATCTTTTTTCTGTTGTAGGTACAATGAACGTGTGTGTATGGGGGGGGGGGGGTCTTACCATTTCGACTGGCAGACGGGCAGATAATAGACGAGTTAAGAAATTGAATTTTGCTGTACCATGTAGTACCACAGATAAATGTACAAGGACATTGCCGTACGGATACAAAGATTTCGAGCGACTGATTTCTTGTGTTGCACAATTTACCGTCATACTGTTCAAACTTTTCGGTCCAAGTTTAGGGGAATAACTTCCAAAAGAACTGTTTCCTACAAAAAGAAATTCTCTTTGACCCGTAATTGATGTCTAGAGAACCATAATTTTTAACTCGAAAATTGTGCGTGAATAAACAAAATATGTCTTGCACATGCAGTCTCTGTTATCTTACACTTTCCTTCCCGGCATGTGCATTGCGTATCAAAGTTTCCCAACTGGTCTATTCAAATGTTTTTCCCGATAGGCGTCAGCTCTATTCTACTTAGGGCCTATATATCGGTCTACTAAATCTAAAACCTCGGATACCTCTTCGAGTTCCTGAGTTTTTTTACACAGAAAAATTATTCCAACCTATCTAAACTTCCATCGACAAATCCTGGTTAGTCACTTCATTCAGTTAATATACCCACATGTCCACGAGTTTCATAACTTCGATCAGGACCGATATGGTGCTCACCGGAAGGCAACAGCCGTTGCCCTATTTTGGCAAGTCTCTTCAAGTACGCCACTGAATGTTGGTGAGTATAGACCTACTATATGCCATGCGGGTGTGCTACTTACAATACGCTCTCCTTTGTAATTCGACCTCCGCCCAAATTCCAGACAACCCAACAGGCCGGTGTACGTATTCTGTACCCGAGCCGGGATCAGGTTTTGGCATTCCTCTCTGTATTCTTCAATGCCTTCATGACCTTTGCCTGACTTAGCCTGCAACATTAAGCTAGGTTAATACTCCGCCGACCTCACTCGCCGCACATTCGCCGCACACTCGCCGCACACTCGCCGAGTGTAGTCGACGCAGAGTTTGTCTCTGGTTCATACTTACCGGCTTTACGTGTACTTGTCGTCGAGTGTTAAACTGACACTGTTCACACCCGCACACCCGCGATTCAATTTATACTTTACGGCCCAGTAGCGTAAACCCGTTCTGCAAAAAATAGATCCAAGATGGATCCGATGAGGATGTTTCAATCCTACGTTTGGAAGGTTAGCAAGGGGAAAGAGAAAAACCACAGGGGGTGGTAAGTAATGTCACAAATATACTTCGGACGTACAGGGGACAGGGAGTAAATAGCAACTCCCTGCACGGAGGCGAATTTAACTCTACAGTAGCTGATACGCCAGGGCATCATAATGACTTAAAGTGTACCTAAAGTCTGAAAATTCAAAAATATATATTACAGAGCATGAAAACTGAATTCCAATGGTCCAATTCCCATCTTCACAGGACTTTCTTAAGCTGAGATATAAAATGTTGAAGTTTATTCACTCGATTTAAAAAGGTAGATTGCGCAATAATTTGTGATGTCATTGTTGTACTACTCAAATTACAATCTTTGTATTTCTTTGTTTTTCTGAAAGCCACCGCACCTTGTGCCAAAATGTGATCAAGTTCTTACTGCTTTGGGGTGACTTGACTATATACGCCCTCTCTGTACACACTCAAAAAACTAAGGTGCTAAAATGGTAGCACCTGACGGGTGCTGATGTTGAATCAGCACCTGAAGTGCTGTTTTTGGCACTTGAATGGTGCTAATGCACAGCACCTTATGGGTGCTGATAGCGTTTTGGAATTAATGGAATATTCTGATTTGGTGGGCGGGGCTAATTTATCGAGACAATTTTCTCTTCAACGATTCCAACTTCGACAACAAATGTATTTGCGTCTTTCATTTTGTTAGGAATTAATTAACTACTAAGGTCTCCTGCTTGGCAATTTAAGGCCGGTTAAATGGTATAGTTTATAGCATTTATTTTGTAAACAATTATTAACTAATATATAAGAATTGTAAACATGACTTTAAATAGTTTCTAATGACCTACATGTTATGAATATGATTGCAATGCCCCCAGTTTGGGAATTTTTTCGTTTAAATCATTTCCAAACGATCATGGCGTCATTCCATGGTATGGATTATGCATGTTATGCATCAGATTACCAAACATAAACAATGTTTACAAACCAAATTCATCAAAATATGATCAAACTTGTGACAGCACCTTCGAGGTGCTGAAAAAACAGCACCTAAATTAGTGCTAATTTAGCACCTGAGGTGCTGTCCCTCTCCGAGCACTTGCAAGTGCTACCAAATTAGCACTTCAAGTGCTGATATTAGCACTTGATTTTTTTGAGTGCAGCATGTCATGCAAGAAAACAGGAAGCGGTCAAGGTCATGTAAACATTTTTTATTTTAAAAGAAAACAAAGCATTTAATGTGAGTTGTACAACAAGAATGTCAAAAATTATTGCGCAATGAACTGTTTGGATTTAAGTGAATAAATTTTAACATTTAATATCTCAGCAATGGAATAAGCTATGGCAATGGGAGTTGGACCAATAAGATTAATTTTGTAACCTCTAAAATATATATTTTTGAATTTTTAGACTTTAGGTCCACTTTAATTCACTTCGTATTGTTTCAAATGAGCCCAACCGGATTTGCTGAATTTTACTTGCATCTCTACGTTGGTCATTCATCAAAGCACGTCCGTAGCCAAGGGGGGGGGGGGGAGGGGAGTTATTGGACCCTCAGATAATTAAAAATTACCATTCCCTTGATGCATTGGGTTAATATGGTAATATGTCTCTCCCCAAGAAACCACCCCCTGCCGGGTAGCTTTTGCGCCCCCTGCAGTACCTTGTCTGGCTACGGACATGCATCAAATGGTGGGGAGGGGGACACATTTACGCAGGGTAATCACCATCCGGGGGATTCGAAGGAGCGTGTTTGGAATTGCTCATTTTACTGTCTTCAGTTAAGTGGCCAAATGGTGTAATATTTAAAACTATTTTGCCCATTGTGTATTCATTTCTGCATGTGTTGAACTCTAGTGATTGAAAAATTGGGAAGGTTGCCCCTCCTTGTGTCACCTCAGTCATGATGGTTAAATGACGTAACAAGAACGCATATCAGTTTTCCTGAATAGATCTCTCAAGTATTTTCACCAATTTTTGCCCTTCCTTCAAGCGTCCGTTTAAACATAGGTGAAGGAAGCGAGGTAGGGGACTGGGGAATCCCCTTATCACACACGGGGGCTTAAGAGTATTTCTGCCACCCTTAGCATGAAATTGCGTATAATGACCTTGAAATGGTAAAAGTTTTACCTTTAATCTTATCGGCGAATATCGGTCTATACCAAACCTGTTTACTAATGTTTGCTGCCTTTAATAAAAGTGCTTCTTTGTCATTTATCTTAGCATCAGTGTGAAAAAATAACGCGGTGCTTATATACGATCAAATTGAACAAGAAAAAGTGCATTGCTTGAATCGCACATTATTTCAAGCGTGAATAACTGTGGCTCTTGTTGAAGAAAGAGTAATTGTTCTGAATGTATGGAATAGTCACCCAAACTGTCTAAGGTTCTTCTACAAATATTTCACCGAAAAGGGTATTATCCTCAACAACCCGCTTCCGTCATCTCGATATGGTCAGTGAAAAATAGCTTCTTTGTTTGTATGACGAATTCAGACAATATGTAACTGAAATAGTAAAAAGTCTAGACGCACACATCAAAGGGAATATATTCCTTTTAACAATCGACAACGGACAGTGAAACCTTTCGTTGTATAGCCACCGTCAATGGAGGAGACAATTATTCTGAAAATATGATGGATCATAAGAGCCGAGCTTAAGAAAAAGAAGATGATTTTTTAACGCACCGTAGGTTAGACATCGTGTGTGACAAACGGAATTTGTTGCCTATAATGGATGGTTATACGATCAAGCACAGTATAGAACTTGTCAAAGGTTTGTGACAGACTCTTCAAGATTACTCAATTAAATATGGACGGTAAACTGCCCTGTTGTCTAGACACTGCTAATAAGGAAGGATCTTTATTTAGTAATATGATAGGTAATACCAACCATAACAAGTATTAAGGTAAAACTGTACAGGCAGTTTTCTTAATACGCCTCTAAGGAAATGGGTGCATTCCAGTAATAATATGGAAGGCATACTCTCCAGTCGTCTAGACACAGTCATGAGGGAAGCGGTTACCTTGTTAGTATAATAGATGATACAGGCCATAGAGAGACATTAAATCCTTAGAAATGAGGGATATTTTACTTTAAGGTCGGGCCAGTAAACTCTCCTGCCATATAAAACTATATACAATGAGAAAGCTCATATTGAAATGGGTGAGAGTCAAGTGCGCCGAAAGGGGAATTGCATATTTAAGACATTTTTGTAATGTTTTACATCATTTTACATATAAAAGTTGGCCAGGGGGAGATAGGTACACGTATCCTAAAGTTTGTAACCTCTACGTTTCCTTAAATGAAACTTAACTTTGGAAACAAAATATACAAACTTACAGTTTTGGGGAATATAGCCCTATGTCACTTCATTAGGCAATTGTCGGGCCTTACATCAACCAATGTGGCCGAAAAGCATTTCTCTTTGCGTTCAGTTTGCTATAAAAGCATAGCATATTTGCTTGGCAATTTTATGTTCCTCGAGGTATTGTTCGAACATTTATTGACAAGAGCCACGGGACTGCGATTTTTGTTACCTTTAAAACCCGTACAATTGACATGTGGGGGCAGTTAAAAATCTAATTCGCAATAAACGTAATATTAAACTATCCTAGCAACTTGCAGGGGGAGCTTGGCTCTTCTGGATCCTGACCGGAATGTAAACAAGCATCTGACCAGGCACAATTAAGTGCTGTTACCTCCACAACCGAGTAGTAACTTATTTGCAATAAATTTAAAAATGAACACTAGATAAAATTTATGCGCAAGAGGATGGTCGCAAAGACTAGTCTCTCTCCTTAAGTTATTGCTGAAAAAGTCCCGATAACCTTCTGGTCTTAGAAAGCAATTTTAAGATACTCATCAAACAAGAATACAAGGGCAGTATCCCGGTGTTGCCTGGGAGGCGACCCTGATTCTCCGGCCGTAAATGCAACCTAGATACTCTTAGACAAGAGATTTGTCTACCCCAGCTGCTATTCTCGTAGCTAGTTATCTTATAATTGTCTCTATTGAGCATGTTTAGTTATTGCCAGTGCAGCATATAATGCAACCCGTCTTCCGTAACCATACTCCGGGCACCACATAAGCATTAGTCCTAAGCATTTAGGCTAACATCAGTTTGATAACATTGCTTTTTTGCAGTGTGTTTAGTGCTGTGTAATGTCATGTGAACACAACTAAATCTTCATTTTAATGGCTACAATTTTGTTAATACCGATGGGTACCTTAGGGAATCGCCCGCCGTCTTCCTCCTTCACGTTGTTTTGTGTGGTTCTGAATCTACGCTCCAGAGGTAGGCAGCGTACGCTCCTTGCTCCGCACGGTCCCTTTGAAGTCGTTCATTCCTAATTTTATCACCCCTTCAGAATATCATCATAAACGAAGCGTTGGAACCGATAGTGGAACTCACAATATACCATACACTCACTCAAAAATGCTTCCCCTGAGCTACTTACTTTACAGTTTCTTCAAAGTTGCCAATGTTTAAAGGGGAAAAATCTAATTTTTTGGGCCTAACAAGAAACTTATTTGATAGCATTTCCCACAGATAAAGTTAAAACTTCATATCACCAGTGTATTGTTAATACCCTCTTACAGTACTTGAACTTCCCTTTTTAGCCCCTCCCCCTCTTCTGAAGAGTTACGTGGCGACATTCTGTTGGGGTAATCTATATTTGTTGTTATCTACTTACTAACTTGTGCTTGTGATTTTGAAAAAGGTAATACTTCCTCATGGCATATTTTGAAAGGTTGACTGGGTACAGGATTCTAGCGGCGGAAACATGTATGATGAACGAGCAAAATCATATTGTACTGCAACTGATGTGAATGACTTTTTTTAATTATTGCATAGAAAAGGAAAATGGCTGTGATGAGAACTGAAGAGTTGGATCACATGCACCTTTTTTCTTATTCTACTGGTAGAAGATCTAGTCCTCTGCCTCAAATACACTGAGCTATTTTCAGTTAGGTGTTTTAATGCTTGGCAGTGAATCGATGCACTGCCTAGTATTGAAACGGGAACAAAGCCCAACTTCTTTAATCAAATGTAACGTATTTTTCTGTATTTGTGTTAAGGGGATAAACCTAGAAAAACATAAAAAACTAGACGAAACAAACAATTTTAATCTCGGGTGGTAGTTGATCTTTCCGTAGAATCACTTTCTTCTTCATCTACCCATAGAACTCTACACTTGATGGAAAATATCATGGCAATCTAACATCAGCATGAACAAATCAGAAGACACCTATGGTACCGCCAATAATTTAGAGGACAGGTTCCTTGAAGCGTTCCCAAAGACTTGCTTATGCTTCCTAGTTTACATATTTCGTTAAGTATTGTTTACGAAGCGTTGGTGCTGTTTATCCTAGGCAAGGCTTGCCGCATATTACTTCCTTATTTTAATTGAGACAGGTCTTTGCGAATTAAATATTCCTACATTGTAGTACCAAATAGGAGAAAATAGAAAAATGTAAAAAACAGTTTTCGACGTGCATCGCTAATTTTTGATTTCTTGCCGAAGGCGAAAGGTATCTATGCAATCAATCAAGTGTATGTATGGGTGTGTCCATATGTGTGTATGTGTGTGTATGTTTGTGTGTTTCTGACGCTTGGCTTCTAAGCACGATATCTCAAGATAGCAATGATGGATACTTCTCATACTGCGTATATGGAATTATCACACCAAGGAAAAGAACCCAACTGTTTTTGGTGGAGGACATAGGTCATGTGAGGTCACCAGAGATCATAAGCAGAAAACATCGAAAACACGATATTTCGAAGTATGCCTTATACAGCCCCCCTTAGACCCCTCCCCCGGGCTGCACCTTTATGTTGTGACAAAGGAAGGATCCTCACTGCTGTATACAAACGCAGGGCGTCAGGGACTGCCAGGGATAATAATAATGAACCGTTGTTGTAATGTTATACTCGGGGTGTCAAAAGACAGATGCATCTCTTGCTTCCCTTGAGCCATGAATCTGGTTAAAACGCGAGATAAACAATTGGTTAAGTAGCATGCATAAGAGATACAAGTTTGTAAACCTATCAAAATTGTAAACATTCACTACCTTATATGATATCGTGTTCATGCGGATGATTCAAGTCGAGTTTTAAGTTGATTATTGAATATAATTAATCATGAACAGAAAAACGATATTCAATTTGAAATCACGTAGTAAACGAATCTTTTCCTTCTTTATTCTTATGAAGGCTGTTACTCTCTAGGCCATAGTTTGTGAGGTCGAAACCGGGGTGGGGCCATACCCTCTGACTTCGAGGCCAAGGCTGAACCCCGGAGCTGAGCCCAAGGTCCGGTCATCCCTCTCAGGCCCAGGCTAGTCTTCCATATATTAAAATGCAAATGCTTGCCAAAGCTTTCGGATTGTCATGTGGTCTATACATCAGGGAATAGTGCCAATATTTGCCTGACGTGGAAATAATCCCCCGTGTGGCAGGGGATGACTTTTTTACTATCTTTTGCAGCAAGTGTGCAGAAAATAATCGGCGCATAGTCACTAAAATGCGAAACAAACAATCAATACAAAATACATGTATGACATGATCCACTTGAATTGACACTCTGGTAGAATTTCTTTTATGTAAAAGACCCTCGGGCTCACTTTTCTGAAATGCATGGATTTTAAGTTTTTTGATCGTTTCAAATGTGTTGTTTAAAGGAACAGTAACTTTGTAAAGAAATATACTTTTTCAGGACTAAAACCGACCTTGCAAGACACATAACTCGGCTGAGGTAAGGACATTTGGCATTACAGAAGCCTGGCATTCCGGCCCATACACAAGTTTCTGGCTACAGTTCTTCCTGTACAATGTGTCATATATCCAGTACTGATCAAAAGGGCTTTTACATTCATCAGAAGAAAGAAACTTACTTTATGAAACACACAATCTAATTCAAAACTTATATGACTCGGATTGCAAGGCAAAGAAGGAAAAATTAGTAATGCACATAAGGACGTAATCCTACTTTCGAGATTTGGGGGAAGAGTTGGAACGGTACACGGTTTCGAAAACGTTAAGGATTCAAGAGGTGATCTTTTTGTGGCGTTGAGTATATTTACCTCGGGCATAAGTGAAAAAGTATATTTTAATTAAAAAAGTATATTTTAAGTATATTTTAAGTAAAAAAGTATATTTTCCTCGTGCATACCAAGGTTCCTACTGGGGTTCTGTGTGGTACTCCCAGAAGCCATTGCTCGCGCATTACAAAGTCGTGGGGATTTAGAATAAAACATTAAACTTTCTACAAATGGCATTGCATGTGCACACAACAAACAACAAAGATCACGATTTGACCAGTTTTGTCTAATGAGAGCGTAACTCAGACAAATAGCTAGTCGACTTCACGATTCAGTGAGTTTAAGGGCAGCTAACATGGATGATCGTAGGATTACTTTCCGCAACAATTTCACTCTATCTGTCCTTCCCGGACCTATAGGCAGTAAAAATGATCAAAGCAAGCCGAAAATTACAAAAAAATATTGTAATTGTTAAAAGCCATTTTACACTGCAAAATTTATCCAGTGCATTAAATGCCACCTACTTTCCTTCTCTTTTATATATTTATGGACTGAATAATGATTCTTTCACTTTTATGGTTTAGGGCCACGACCTTTCCCCCTGGGGTTTTCGTCCCTGATTTCAACTCCTTTGTAGTTCATGAAGTCACAGATCTAAAACACAAAATTTTTACAACATTTCTGCGGGTGCCTTGCTTTGGTAGTGCTCAGAAGGAAATTTAAGGAATGGCACCAGAAATTTCCTACCTAAAGCCAAGGTATCCGGGGGTGGTCGAGCTACGCCGAGACAGCTTCGGAGAGTCTGGATAAGACGAACACTTTTTCACAGTACCATTCTGTGTCATCAGATATGGCTTAATGTATATAAATTTTGCACCAAGATTAAAGGTAAAATGCAGTCACCCAAATCAGAGTGAGTATGCCCGTTGACTCTAGTTCATGACTGGCCTATTTTGATCATGTGACAATATTTTTGTTAGTGAATTGTGAAATTCAAGGAGGATTTCTCCTTGCTATATCTATTGTTTGTAATAGTTATGTTCAAAATGTCGTCAGAGTTGTTTGTAATGCAATAAGAACAGATTTGCAAGAGTTTGCTGATTTTTCACAGAAAAATTTGGGGCGACTGCCTATTGCTTTTAAATTCATTTAGTTTTTCCTTTTGCTACGAAAATGTATCTTCTGCTTGCATGGAGTGTAGAACGCCCCAACTTCTTTAGAGACATGTAAGAATCTACCTTTTTAATTAATCTATTCAACAAAGACAGATTCCTGTTTGAGTGCCTGAGATATATGTAATCCTCTATCTAGTAAGGCGCGTTTTATCGTATTTAATTATATACCCGAAGTAAACTGCACAGGGTAAAATATTGAATGCAATTCGCATACAACGTGTATTTATAATTATCTTTGAAAATTATCAAGCTATTAGAAGTAAAACCGAGCTATCTTTTGATTTCTAACTTCAAGTTTAAGACGAAGTCTATTCACAGAGACTTTTAATCAGTAATCTCTTTTCAAGATTGCAGTTGGATCTGTGAAATTGCTTAACTGCAATCTGTTGCTTCCGCTTTAGAACATTTAATGCCCATGATCGATTTATAAAAGTTTGTTTACCACTTCCATGTACAAAACTATACATTCTCATTAATAAATATAATCGGGTTGCCAATACACAGCAGTGGTAAATGCATATAAGCAATGTAATACACTATATACACTGCACAGGAAGCATGGAAAGTCTGAAAAAGCAAGACTTTTTCAAAGCATATTGACCATTTTGCATGATAATGAGAGCCTAAGGGGGAGAAGTAGAGAGAGAGGAAGGAAGAAAGAGGAAGAGAGACAGGGAAGGAAAACAAAAAAGCAATCTACACATTTGTATAATTATTTATACAAGTTAATGAATGCAGAATTAGAAAATTAGGAATAACAACCTAGTAGATAATTCTTTCAGTGGATGTTAAAGATGTTGAGAGAAGGAAATTTTTATTCAATTTTAGAGCCAAAATTATCCTAAACTGGACACTATAAATAGACTTGAAGCAACTTTGTGCTAAGGTTCAGTGAAATATTGTTAAGAAGAATATGACTAGATATCCTGAAAAAGAGACAATCAGGCACAGAGTCGTTAGAGTAAGACAAGTAGTAAAGATACGTGGTAGCAGTCTGTGAAAATACTAAACATAAAGATACATAATTGGTACTTATAACCATCATGTATTTGATAGATATGAAATCGTTTGGCAATAAGGGGTTTGGCAGTAGACGAGAAATAGTATTCAAAGTAAGAATTGCCGTCTGAGGAGTAAGAAATCTTATTTTATAAACCTCATTGGAAATTCGAAAAATTTCTTCCAAATTGAATTAACATAAATCTTCCACGTGATTTGAATATTACTATGAAAACCAAAAAATTAAGTTGATAAGTGTGCAAATAGCAGACCTAGTCAGAATAGTAGTGATCGTATTATTAAACTTTACATTTGGAGGTTGGAAAAACCTCCAAAGTCGGTTTTGGTTTTTAACACTAATATATTGACAAACAACAAAGCCAACCAAGCATCGACAACAGTAACCGCTTTATTATGACCAAGCTATGTTATCACTTTTGAAAATCGTGCTATTATTTTTAGCCAAAACAAACAAACAAACAAACAAACAAACAAACGAAAAGGATTACATCTATTTATTGAGACCAATTTGCAATGATTAGGAAAGGTAACTTGTTATCAAGCCATGGATTTTGCCTGAAATAACAAAATGAGAACGTTTACTTCATAGGATACTATGATTAACAGTTACGAGTGCATTTGGAAGGCCTAAGAATACTCTGACTGTACACTGCTCACAATCGAAACCCGTGATGATGTCATTGATGACATGAGGATCGATCACGAAGGGATACATACATGCAATCCTGCAGATTGAAAAGAGTCCAAACGGGCAATCTGACTGTACATAATGATTGAGGAAGAAGTTAACGAACCGACTGAACAGTAACCTTTATAAATTTATGAGAGAGCTGGAAGAGCAGAAAAAGGTCTGCTATCGGCAATTTCGAAGGATTATCAGCTTTATAGACTGAAATGAAACGTGCAGCATTAGTTTGCTCAGGAACATTGTCACTTGTAATAAATAAGTTAAATACGTACTAAGAACAAGATTTGCACATAGCTACCGGCACATTGCCAGGCGAAATATTCTGAGCTCAGATGGGACCAATACCAGTCATGTAATAAATTGGCTATTTCCACACTGTCAGTGACATTTTCCCGCTTGTAGTATAAAGAATAAATCATTTTTAAATTACCATATAAAACAAGTTAGGTCCCAGATAATATAATATAGTTTTAGTGATTTTCTTGTTGACTTTCATAAAGATTTCACTATAATACGACTGTTTATCCTCTCTTATAATGTTTCTTTACTTGTTCCAGACTTTAACAACTTTCGTTTAAGAAGAATAAGACACTTCAGACCTTTTTTGTAAGTTTCTCATTTTAGTATTAATTGACGGAATGATATCTCTTGTAATCAAAGATTCACTTGGTTTGCTTTATTCAGCAGACAATGTTTTTAAAACCTTATGTAATGGGAAATGGCTATCCACGACCTCTTTCCATTAATAATTATTCCAAGCAGGCAGGGTTAATAGTTTTTTTTTGCCTCTGTACCCACCTTCAACACAACATTAACCTTACCATATTCTTGATCAAACAGGTTAGCAATAATTGTGTTTACGTAAAAAAGTGGATACCTAATTGTTGATTGCTGTTTCGAGACTTGTGTTTAGATTCCATATATAATTTGGCCTATGAATTATGATTGCTGCTATTCAGTTCCCTGTGACACATTGTAACCTGAAGCCAGTATGGTTAGCTAACTAGATCGTACGGTATTCCCTCAGAGTAAACCAAAGATATGTTTTATTAGAAAGATTTTGCAGTCTCAGTTGCTTGCAAAGCTTCGGTTGATAATTTATTTTCCAACACTAAAGGTACGTAGAGAGCTATTATAGTAGAGGATAAAGATCACCCATGGGTTTGTTTCCTAATTGCTAAGGCAATAAGCACTGTTTCCTTAAGTACAATAATAGCTGTAGCTGATCTTATTTGAAAATTGGGGAAAGTCTTTTGCAGCTAAAGTGATAAGAATTTATTTGCGTCAATGACCTTGACGTTATGGTAAGTTTGATGTTTTAAGTCTTATATTTTCGGAAATGTTCAGCTAGTGATACGTTGACGTTAGTTAGGACCTTTTCGTATAAACAAAAGTTTTTCAATGCGCTTTATGAGTACACTACTGAAAAAAGCGAAAATTCAGAGATTTTGCAGGGAAGAAAAGTTAAAAACTACGCTTGAATTGAGCGATGGAATCCAAAGACCTAAGTTTTAGAGTAAGGGGGGTTCCACTAACGGAGACCACCATTCAGAAAACTACGGCAACCGAAAGAGTTTTTTCGTGATATTGCAACCTAAAGCTGAAATTGATAGTGCGAACGTACCGGTCTAACATTACCTTGCTGATATAAAAAAGCACTGTGGCAGGTTGGGGTAACGGTTTCAATTGCCCGAAAAGCTAGATTAAGGATCTTGTGAGTCTGATAGGTAGCCAGTGTAGTTATCCCAATATAGGAGAGATATGAGAAAACCTGTACCCCCTATGGACAATACGATCCGCTGTGTCCTTAATCCTTTCCAATCCCGAAAAATCATCTTTGAAATTAAACGACTAGAAGAGTGCCCAAGCGCACATGATTCAACACCCCACCGCATATTCTGTCAACTCAAATGGCACTATCAAAAAAATCCATATCAGGTGTTCATGTATGGCTATTTGCTCCATAGTATGCATTTTTGGTACTTATGTATTTTTGTATAGTATATTTATCATATTTCGTACTCATTTCATAATGTTCATATACACACAATGCAAATTTTTCAGTTCATGGAAAAAGTATAATAGTTAATGATGAGGTTTTAAACATTTACTAGATTTTATTGTAAGGCTTATAAAGGTCTTAATCATTGAGGATGAAGTTTGGCATGTTTTTCTTTTAAACTTCGACAGATACGAACTACACATTACGGCCTGGACGTATCAGACAAATGCCGATTGTCGAATTTTCAAAGAGAAATTTTTGCAAAAGGTAAGTGTGAGTGAAGCTATACTGTCTTATTAAAACAACCCTAGGGAATAATTACAGCAACATTTAACTTGTGTAAAATGATTTTATTTCAAATGTGGTAGCACAAGTTTGCAACTTAGCACTTGTTTTATCGAGTGATAGGCGTCTTGATAAGACAGAAAAATGCCAAATACCCACCTCACTATTTTACGTCCATTAAAAGGTATGAATTTCTTACAGGAATTATATTTTATGCATTAATACCCCTGCAATATTAGTTAGTATATGCTTTGATAAACGTTGTAAGATCTTCATAGGGTGTTAGGATATCCTGGTTTGATAGGACGTGTGTGTCATTGTTTAATGCAAAACCACATTTTAAGCAAAGTTAAATGTTGAATGTGACAGTGCAGTACATGATTGTACAACTAGATGAAAAAACAAGAAGACAGAAACATGTAGGTAACTCGTGGCTTAGATGGTAAAGGTGCATTGGACCAAATCTTTTATACATTATTTGTTTTCTTAAAGTTAGACACAAACCATTTCTCCAGACCCATGCACAGACTACAAAGTATCTCTAAACGACTAAATTCGTAGTACAAGGCAGGCACCCCTCATTTTTTAATAATCAGAATACTTATATCTGCAACAATGCTTTTTAACATTGGTTCGTGAAGTGTAAATGGCGATAATAACGAATTGTGTTCATCGTACTTAGCAACTGAAAGATATATTATCATTAGGAGTAACAATAAGGTTTATTGTTAATATGCAGAATTGAAGTAATCATAATTTTCTACGTATATATTCAGAGTTTTGGTTAAATTGATCTCGACTATCCGCTCAGTTGTTAATTTTGCCCTCCTTGCCGTAAAAGCGTGATCCCTTGACGGTGGTTGTGAATAGACAGAGTACTAAATAAAAGACATATTTGTTGAATCAATTTTAAACAATATTTTAATTTAAATGAAGGTTTGTGGATTTAATGACTCCGGTGAAATATGTGTACACAGCTTGGCTTTAGTTCAAAATTTTATTTAGCACTCTCTTCCATCCATCATATGAACAAAATAATCCTCTTTTTCAACGTTTTGAGAATACTTGAAAGCACACGGTCTGTTTTTTTTTTCGTATTAACATCACTTCGTTTTTAATCTAGAGAAAGGTGTTTAATTAAACAATTCAGTAAAGCGCATCTTGTAAATTGTTACAGTATCTAGTTTACACAGGGGTTGTACGCTTATTCCAATGTAAATGACTGTATTACCCATTTGCTAAACCAAACGGAAAGTAGTATTTATAAATCCCAAATACTTCAAATATACACGATCTATACAGTAAAGTAAGAAACTCAAGGCTAGATGCATCGACTACATAATAAACACTTTATAGGCAAATTGCCTTGGTAAGAAAGGCAAAAGTGATCTGCGAGATAAGTTCCATTTCATTTCCATTATTTCTTTGGATAATAAGGCAACGGGTCTTTTCAGTTACTGTACATTACTGGCGGGTAGTTAAGTGTTGCATATATTAAGGAAAATTTGTGTGAAGGCACTAATTTCTGTTTGCAAGTCTCTTTACACAAGTGACTAAAAAGGAAACTTAACGATCCCGGACGAAAACGGTCAAAACAAGGACAGGAAACGCATTTCAAATGCTCAATGCCGTCTGGTTAAAAGAAAGGTAAACTGACTAACACACCCACTTTTGAGTGAGTTTTGTCCAATTCCACTGTTCACCTTTGGAAATTTTCGTAGTGAATAACTCACATATAACCAATTCGGTACACAGGTTAATGGTAACATAGGCGAAGGAAGCTTTTCCAGATTGGGGAAGGGGGCTGAATCTTGTGTCAGATTGCCGTCCTGGGGGGTGTAATTTTTGGGTATTTGAGAGTCCTCAGATGCAATTTGGAGCAAAATTTTGGACAAACTTAAGGAAAATTACTGCAAATGTATAACATTTCTTACAGAAGAGATAAATAAGGGGGTTTTGCCCTTGGATCTTGGGGCGGAAGCATACTTCAGCCCCCCAGCCCCCCCCCCTCGCTTCCTATGCCTATGAATAGTAACATATCTATTATGGTTAGGGAACTTTAAAGTATGTTTTTGTTATAATATTACAATTGACGTATTACAGTCAGTGTTTGCCTTAATTTAATTCATTCAACTTTTCTTGAACAAAGCACTCCATATTGATTTTTGTTATGATTAATTTTCCCATACGTTTCTGGTCTCACATTATATACGGTAGTCAAACCGATAAAATTGTCTAGCGTAGGAAATTTGTATTGTAGTTTCACTGTCTGTTAAATGCTTCCTTGACAAGAGGAAAAATTGAACAGTTCTCTTTCGATTTTTAGAACTTTTAATTGGAATTAACAGTTGCAAGCATGTGCACCACAGCTCACATGAAAAAAAAAATAATTCTCCAATTACTACTTGACTGAACAATCTATACCATAGTTCTTTTGGAATAGTCTTAAAGTCATTAATTTATTTTAGTACAAATATTCATTTAATGAATTCTATTTTCATTGTAAAATAATAGGCGAAGAAATGGTTAGGCCATGTAAAAAAGACATGAAATAATTAAAGATATATTTTCAGGTGTTTCACTGTTAAGATTTGCACGTATCAATCCAGGCTTGGAAAGAGTGCATAGGTTTCTCATTTCCCGTTAAAAGATTTAAGATTGAAAAATCGACGGACAAACTTTTTGCAATTAAAATTGAGCATATGTTAGGGTGTCTCACGTCTGTAGTTCTTGTAGATATGACGGCATTTTCTTCTGAACCAAGTGTTATTTTAATAATTTATTTTTGAGTATTATAGTATCAAATTGTTTATAAACAAGGGAAATCTAAAACATTATACATAAAACATCGCCTTTATGTGAACGGTTCTGAAATACTGTTATTCCATTTGACAATTTACAAGACTGAAAAGCAATAGTCACAATTCCTAAAATCTGGTTTACTATAAGAAAGCTTATAAACAAATCTATATACATCCACTGATAAATTGCCACCCCTTAATGATAAAACAAATAGTTTTATTCCTAGGCGATATCGCATTTCAGCAAAAATAGGTTTTGATTTAAGGGAATAACAAATTTTGTAACGGTTTTGGCCCTAAATATCGTTAATAATTTCAAAATCAACATTCTGTCAAAAAATTTAAACGCTATACAACTTTCAGTGTGCTGTAGTATCTAGGCCTGAATAATTAAAATATCCAGCTCTCAGTAATTCCGCTAGGGACGTAAGTGTATTTTGCATAGCAAGCAGGCTTTGGTAACTCACTTAGTCTTCAGGTCTAAGGCATTTTTGAATAGCAAATAGCGTCTTCTTAAAACAGGTTTGTGTTGATTTCCGCTTATTCATAATATTTCTGCTCAAATCCTTTAAATTCAACAGAAAAAATCATTCTGACAGATCCTACTATGGATAGTTTGAAGGATCGTTTTTGTTAGAAGTAATTAACATTGAGAGATCATTCTTGTGAGGCATGGTAAACTCATTTTTCATTTAACCGTCATGGGTCAATCTTACTCTCTACTGTATGACATTTTCCTGTGGTAGGTGAAAGAGTCTTTACTCACAACCATAGACAAAAGTGATAACTATTGCAGCTTCAATTCTTTCATCATGTCTAGCCTACTTGACATCAGTGTGCTCTTTTCACTCTTACTCCTGCTAACAGGTGAAATATTTTCTTCACAGCAATCGGTAAGTTCAAGTCACAGATGACTTTTACACAACTATTCCTAAGTCAATATCGTTTCTGCTTTAAGCAATTTGTCAAGTATCTGATAGAACTGTAAAAGTATTAGAAACCTTTTAGCCCACGAAAGCGATCATACAGAAAATGTAATCAATAATACCTCGCATTCTGCATTCTATCATTCAATGAAAATGAATTAAGCCTGTGGTCTTAAGTGTGGGCATGGTGGCTTTACTTTCAAAAAAATAATAAAGACTTGCTGTAAATTACAAAAAGTAGAAAAAAGCTATAAGCTATCCAGAAGACTTAACATCTATCACAGCAGTTTACTCTGGTGTGCCTTCTTGAAGTTATCATTTTGAGCAAACAATAGTGGTTCCACAATATTGTGACGATTCTATGAGATGAAAGTATGAGCAAAAAGTGAAAAATTCTAAAATTATGAGTTTTAAATATGATGTAAGTTCTTCAACGATAGAGGGTTTAATTGGCTACAGAGTTCATTTGTTTATCTGTACAACTTACAGGTGAAGTTTTCCTGGATGCGTGTATGATTTACGGGGCTTGACAAGTGTTATGAATCTTCTCTAGTGTTCATAATATCCATTGCAAGGTTATATTATAAGGCGACACTTTCAGTATTTTGACGCTTTATCTATAAAATCTAACACCACTACAATTTTTTACAGGTGTATTATTTCTACCAACAACCAGCTTACCCTAGAGATTGCAAAGAAGCGCTAGACGCTTGTCATTACCAAAGATCAAGTGGTGTTTTCGTAATTAAACCCGATGGTTACCAGAAACCATTCGAAGTATATTGTGACAACAAGGTAGATTCTGGCGGTTGGACGGTACGTATCATTATTAATCACTACGTTAAATTTTCAGTTGAAGGAAACGTGTTTCGAGCGTTAATAAAATCATCGATTTTATCACTGTAATTTTCGAGGAATTTACCTGAAGCCTAATAAACGACGGTACGGGGCAGTCATTATTGATACGACACTTTTCTGTTCATTTTTAAAGGCAACTTGAGAAATGAAAAGGTAATTGTTCTTTAACTTTTATCTTGTTCCAGATTATACTACGACGTCATGACGGATCAGTCACATTCCATCGTGACTGGCTGGATTATAAATTTGGGTTTGGTTTCTTGTCGCAAGAACTTTGGATTGGCCATGAGAAATTATCATTTCTGACAAATCAAAAGATGTATGAACTCCGAATAGATATCACTAATTGGAATGGCACATCTTGTTACGCTTTGTATACATTTTTCCGAACGAGTGATGACTTTAGTAACTACAGATTAACTGGCCTCGGCTTATATAGTGGGACACTTGATAATGGTAAGAATTTATATATATATATATATATATATATATATATATATATATATATATATATATATAGGTAAAAATGAAGTAGTAAATAGTGCTAAAAGTTTGTGAAAAATTCCACGACGTTTCGGGTTTAAACCCTTCATCAGGTGGCAAAAATGCAACTGATCGTTGACACGGCCAAACGTACAATTTAAAAAAAAATACACAATAAAATTGGGCACGGTAAACCTCGGCTAGGAAAACAGACAGTGTTAAGTGGTTACCACAAGTCAAAATAATGCAGGAATTGCTGCGTTATAACAGTTCAAGTCTTACGTTCAGACCATGTGGGGACAGGGTTCCAAGTTTCATGATTAGGCGGTTTTCGGCAGCTAGGCGGTCATGATCGGAACCTCGACACGAGATGGCCGCCGAAACCATCAAGTCACGGATCGAGCATGTTGACGGGGGATTGAAGTGGGTGGCTACCGGGAACCCTGGGAGGTTCTGTTTGATTGATCTCAGGTGCTCGGTGACTCGGTCAGCAAGACGACGTTTTGTTTCTCCCACGTACAGTATATTACAGCGTTTACATACGAGAACGTAAACAACATTGGCTGAAGTACAGGAAAAATGCTGATGAACGTTAAACCGGTTGTTGTTGGGACCTACAATGGAAAGGTTTATGTCATAACTGACCACCGGGCAAGTATTGCATCTCCCACGGTTGCAAGGAAAAGTTCCTGGGGTGTCAGGCACTACTGCTTGAGGTTGAGAGGCACGGACCAAGTGCTTAGATATGTTCTTTTCAATTCTGAATGCCGTGATGGGGGGATCAGGGAAATGGTCACGGGTGGATGGGTCATGACGGAGGGTCTCTACATTCCTGTAAATGGCACGTACAATGGGGGTTACAGATGGGTGAAAGGATAGGACCAACGGGATACGTCTGGTGGGTGTATGGTCAGTTTTGGGGGCAAGGGCAGAGGCTCTATCAATTCCTTGTATGCGTTTCAGGGCATTAGAGAGCACTCTTTGTGGATACTGGCGTTGTTCAAAGAAAGAAATAATCTGTTTGGAAACTTTAGCGAAATCCTGGTCGTCGGAACAAATCCGTCTGGCCCGTAAAAGTTGTGAGAAAGGAATCGAATTGGTACAAGATCTGGGGTGGTTGGAAGGGTACATGAGGTAGTTGTGAGAGTCAGTAGGCTTAAAGTGGAGATTGGACTTGATTTGACGGTCGGAGATGGATAGTTCCGTGTCTAAAAACACTACTGAGGAGTTGGAAATACAGTGAGTGAATTTCAAAAACGGGCAGAACGTTTCAGCAAAGTTAATGAACTTTTCCAAATCGTTTCGAGGACCCACTGCGACCCCAACAATATCGTCAATGTACCTTTTATAAAGTATGGGCTTGATCCCGGTGTATCGTGAGAACAACTGCTCCTCAAAGTCCTAAAATTGCTTTCAGTTCAATGGTCGTTTTTTCCGCCAAATTAAAGGAGTAGCTATGGGCACTAAACTGGGACCTTCTGTGGCCTGCCTCACCATGGGCCACTTTGCTCCTCAAAGTCCTAAAATTGCTTTCAGTTCAATGGTCGTTTTTTCCGCCAAATTAAAGGAGTAGCTATGGGCACTAAACTGGGACCTTCTGTGGCCTGCCTCACCATGGGCCACTTTGAGGAGCAGTTGTTCTCACGATACACCGGGATCAAGCCCATACTTTATAAAAGGTACATTGACGATATTGTTGGGGTCGCAGTGGGTCCTCGAAACGATTTGGAAAAGTTCATTAACTTTGCTGAAACGTTCTGCCCGTTTTTGAAATTCACTCACTGTATTTCCAACTCCTCAGTAGTGTTTTTAGACACGGAACTATCCATCTCCGACCGTCAAATCAAGTCCAATCTCCACTTTAAGCCTACTGACTCTCACAACTACCTCATGTACCCTTCCAACCACCCCAGATCTTGTACCAATTCGATTCCTTTCTCACAACTTTTACGGGCCAGACGGATTTGTTCCGACGACCAGGATTTCGCTAAAGTTTCCAAACAGATTATTTCTTTCTTTGAACAACGCCAGTATCCACAAAGAGTGCTCTCTAATGCCCTGAAACGCATACAAGGAATTGATAGAGCCTCTGCCCTTGCCCCCAAAACTGACCATACACCCACCAGACGTATCCCGTTGGTCCTATCCTTTCACCCATCTGTAACCCCCATTGTACGTGCCATTTACAGGAATGTAGAGACCCTCCGTCATGACCCATCCACCCGTGACCATTTCCCTGATCCCCCCATCACGGCATTCAGAATTGAAAAGAACATATCTAAGCACTTGGTCCGTGCCTCTCAACCTCAAGCAGTAGTGCCTGACACCCCAGGAACTTTTCCTTGCAACCGTGGGAGATGCAATACTTGCCCGGTGGTCAGTTATGACATAAACCTTTCCATTGTAGGTCCCAACAACAACCGGTTTAACGTTCATCAGCATTTTACCTGTACTTCAGCCAATGTTGTTTACGTTCTCGTATGTAAACGCTGTAATATACTGTACGTGGGAGAAACAAAACGTCGTCTTGCTGACCGAGTCACCGAGCACCTGAGATCAATCAAACAGAACCTCCCAGGGTTCCCGGTAGCCACCCACTTCAATCCCCCGTCAACATGCTCGATCCGTGACTTGATGGTTTCGGCGGCCATCTCGTGTCGAGGTTCCGATCATGACCGCCTAGCTGCCGAAAACCGCCTAATCATGAAACTTGGAACCCTGTCCCCACATGGTCTGAACGTTAGACTTGAACTGTTATAACGCAGCAATTCCTGCATTATTTTGACTTGTGGTAACCACTTAACACTGTCTGTTTTCCTAGCCGAGGTTTACCGTGCCCAATTTTATTGTGTATTTTTTTTTTTAAATTGTACGTTTGGCCGTGTCAACGATCAGTTGCATTTTTGCCACCTGATGAAGGGTTTAAACCCGAAACGTCGTGGAATTTTTCACAAACTTTTAGCACTATTTACTACTTCATTTTTACCTACCTACTTCATAAGTGCTACGCAGTACTTTGACCTTATATATATATATATATATATATATATATATATATATATATATATATATATATATATATATATATATATATATATATATATATATATATATATATATGTATATGACAATGTGCTTGAACTACGTATCAAGAAGAGGCTTGTGCCTTACAACCTTCACTGATTGAAAAAGAACTTCTGACTCAACTTCCGTAAAAGAGCAGAATTTTGTTTTGTCACCTGGTCATTGAGCACGACAACAAGATACTCTTTGCATGTCTTTCTAGCGCACGTTGTGATTATGGAAAATCGCTCTTGTCCCTAATTATCTGGTGTAAAAACAATAACATACCATCCACACAAACACTAACAGTGCTGATTTCATTACAGGGCGTACAGGACAAAATTGTGTACATCAAGGCGAATGTGACTGTGTTGTTGACGGTATCCGAATCCAGGTTGGTAGCCTGTTCTTTGAAGTTGTGATCTTATTCATAACCATTCAGTAAAACGATTAATGTGTAAAATTCTTTACGTTAATTTCGGGCGTTTTTAGGTAAGGTCTTTCCCTGGTGAGAAGTTGATCTTAAGAGTTTCACTTACAAATTTGTATTTTAAAGACAAAACAGGTGGTGAATCTTAAATTTACTTCACATTGTTGGTAGATTCCATAATATAGCATAACATTAACGTTGTCGAAAGAATTTAATTTTCCGCATTACTTTAAGAAAAACGATTGGAATGAAGTGTAACAATCTGGCTAATTCATTGACGAAACAGGATTCTTCTTTTTTAATTAACAAAACGAATGCAAGTTTCAGCGATCACCCAGTGTTCTAACGTAGCTTACCTTATTGTTATTGCTAAGTTTAAGATTCGGTATGTAAAGAATTTACAAAGGCACAGAGTTATTACACAAACAAAATAAAAAATAACAATTGATATTTTCAACCTACATTCGTCTCCACTAAATGATTAAGGACTGCATTACTTTAATAACCTAACGAAAGGCAGGCGTTTATTTCACCATATGTTTAGGGAGGACAGTATTATATGTTCCCTGGGTGTTTGAAAAGTTGTTCCTGTTTTAACGGTCAAGAGGATTGTGATAACAGTTACCAGTGTACTCCAAATGAAATTTGTCAACTACAAAACAACAAATACCAATGTTTCTGTCGCGATGGATACAAACGAGTTGGAGATATCTGTGTTCCCATCTGCTCGGGTAATAGAGTATATGGAACTTGCACTTGTGAGGCATCTTGCGGGGACCCTCTAGGCTGTATGCCTTGTACTCCAGGTGAACAGTGTTACTGTCCTGACGGGCATTACCTCAACGGACAAGATTGTGTACCACAAGAACAGTGCGGCTGTCTTGTCGACGGAGTTTTTATCCCGGTTTGTAGCATCCAAAATAAATTAATCTCATTTATAGACTTATAATGATTCGGTATCTATAATTTTGAAATGTACCAATAATTGATAATTTCTCCCATATATATATATATATATATATATATATATATATATATATATATATATATATGTATATATATATATATATATATATATATATATATATATATATATATATATATATATATATATATATATATATATATATATATATATATATATATATATATATATGTTTGCCGATTGTGCATCTGACTTGGTTCCATTTCAGCCAAAGGATGTGTTCAACTCCTGTAGATTTGCAATAAATTAATTTCAAGAATAGCGGTTGACTAAGTTCCAAATAGTTAAGACAGCGTGACTAACTGACTGAGCGTATTTTCATTTGAAAGTGTTTAAGACATATTATCGTTCACATTGCTTGTGAAGGTTACTGCTAGTGCATTAAAGATAAGCTTTTAGTTTTCGTATGTATGAGGGTAAAATCTGTAGAACGTTTTGTGAGAGTGACCTTAAAAATTCGATGCAGGTAATTGACTGTTAGGTTATCATAAAGTTTCGTATCACATTTAGAAACGAATTTCACAAAAATATCAACAATTAATATGTTCAATTGACAGACAATTCTCTAAAAAAACTTATTTTTATATGAATCAATATATCAAAGACACTAACGTTTTTCATTTACAAATATTTTTAGGAGGGCCAGTCTCATATGTTCCCTGCTTGTTTAAAAAGCTGCTTTTATGTGAACAGTCAAGATTACTGTGATGACACTTACCAGTGTACTACGAATGAAATTTGTCAATTACAAAACAACAAATACCAATGTTCCTGTCAACCTGGATCTATACAAGTTGGAGATAACTGTATCATCTGCTCAGATAATGAAGTATACGGAACTTGCACCTGTGAGGCATCTTGCGGGGACCCTCTAGGCTGTATACCTTGTACTCCAGGTAACCAGTGTTACTGTCCTGATGGACATTACCTTAACGGACAAGAGTGTGTACCACAAGAACAGTGCGGCTGTCTTGTCGACGAAGTTTTTATCCCGGTTTGTAGCATCCAAAATAAATTAATCTCATTTATAGACTTACAATGATTCGGTATCTATAATTTTGAAATGTACCAATAATTGATAATTTCTCCCATATATATGTTTGCCGATTGTGCATCTGACTTGGTTCCATTTCAGCCAAAGGATGTGTTCAACTCCTGTAGATTTGCAATAAATTAATTTCAAGAATAGTTGTTGACTAGTTCCAAATAGTTAAGACATCGTGACTGACTGACTGAGCGTATTTTCTTTTGAAGTGTTTAAGACATATTATTGTTCACATTGCTTGTGAAGGTTACTGCTAATGTATTAATGATACGATTTTCGTTTCTGTATGTTTAAGGGTAAAATCAAGAGAACGTTGAAAATTCAACGTAAATATGTTTTGTTTGCAGGGATTATCACTTGATGTGCACCAACGTTTTAAATAAAAGGCCTAGTTATGTTACATCCAGCATATCATATTTGGTATATGTCTGAATTTTGCTAAAGGTATTCTTTTACTTGCAGTTTAGTTTCGAATAAGTGAGGGTTAAACCTAGTAATGAAATTTGAAAAGAAAGAATTTCCCTTCCAATACGATACATGATGGTTACATGTGTCAAAGGTCATCCAGCCCTACCATTGGCATGACTGAATGCAACGCAAACTGTGTGGAAACCTGCTTGATTATTAGATGTTTTGTCCCTAATACTGGGTTCAATTATTTCGGTAAGAAACATACAATGCTCCCCTCAGTTTTTAAAATTACCATTATGGCAACTCGAGGAGACCTCTCAGCATTAATCTTTCACTTCGGTTTAGTTTACGTAAAATGTACTGATTTATTAAGATAAGTGAGGCATTCGTTGTACTCTCTTGCGATTTCAATAAACAATCTGTCATCGTTTATTCTTTGCAATGAAAGAACGGTGAAACATATGTGAACTCGGCATGCTCACAGGAGTGTACCTGTAATAACGATCAACTTAGCTGTACCAACTACGAATGCAGCCCTAACGCTGAGTGCAGGGTACAGGACGGTGAGGGACAGTGTCATTGTAATGAAGGATACAGTGGTGACGGTGAAACCTGCACTCTGCCGTACACTGATTGCTACGATGTATACCAAGCAGGGGAAAGACAAGATGGCGTCTACAGCATTCATCCATCAGGATGGACAGGATCCTCATTTAATGTCCCTTGTAACATGACGATTGATGGTGGAGGATGGACGGTAAGTTTCTACTGGTTACATATTTTAAGCGATGTGTACCTATAGGAAGTATTTAACAGATTTTAAATATATGACACAAACATGTATATATATATATATCACTTTTAGCAGACTCTTTTTAAACCAGGTTTTACAAAGACGTGTTGATGGATCAGAAAACTTCGAACGTAACTGGAACGCATATAAGAATGGATTTGGTACGCCTGGTCAAGAGTTGTGGCTCGGAAATGATTAAATATATTTTCTAACGAACCAAAGAAACTACGAAGTAAGAATGGATATGGTTAACCTTGACGGAGATGCCTACTTTGCAAAGTACAGCCTTTTTCGTATCGGAGACGAGAACTCTAATTATCAGTTGGCTGATCTTGGCGTATATGATCCAGCTAGTACTACAGGTTAGTACTTAAAGATTCAAATTTACATAGGGGCAAATGAGTCGATGTGCAGTAGGTGTTGCTCTGAAACGTGTTTATAATAACTTCAAGAAATCCAAATTTGGTAGAATGATAGGAGATGAACATCTCTGAACAAGTTTTAAAGAGAAAACTACCATCCTTATTGTGGATATAGATGATGCGTATGAAATCAGTAACGCTCTCCTAAAAAGATGACAAATCAAGTGTGTGTTCAATAAGATGATAAAGCGGTGTCTTTCCAAAAAAAAAAATGATAGTAACAGTATGTTACAGTATATACATTACCTTTGCTACTACGTTATGAAAAAACCGTGTTTAGTGTGACTCATTCCTTGACAAAAGTACAATGGAAAAAGCCCACTCCTCGTATCAATGTTGAAGTTTCAAAACATGTTGGGCTGCCGCTATTTTGAACAGGGGAATGGGAAAGTAGACAGGATACGGTGATCTCACTGTTGCTTGTTTTGTCCCATCACTTCTTCTGTGATTATAGGTAAGACTTTCAACGATCATATTCGTTAGTGGCTGGGTCTACATGACGCTTTAAGAACCTTTAAAGTTATTTTAAAGGATTTCGTGAAAATAAAGGCATCACATTATGAAGTCTTTCTCAACAAACATTAACATCTAAATTTTATTCACCAATTTAACCCTTTGTGATACAAATCATGATATTTAGATCATTCTTTGGTACAATAAAATATAATAACTAGACAAAACCCTTCTTTAAGTAGCAAAAACGTAAATGAATAATTTTGTTTTTTGGGGGGGGGGGCACTAAAAGGCTTTATTGTGCAATTAAATGACCCAGTAACGTCATAGTTATTTAAAAACAGACATTTTGTCAAGTTGTTTGTCTCGCCTTGTTTTGAAAATAAGTACAACACCAACAAAAAGTAGGCGTGTACACCACAAAATATTTTTGTTATCTTCGAATTGGATATTGAATACATCAGATGATGAACTATATTATATATATCAAGCGGTCCCAATATGAAACATATGAAACAGTATGCATGAAAACTAATTTAAAATAATTAAAAACTTATTAGGATGTTGTGATGTGCTTACCAAATTTTAAGCAACATTCTTTAAATGTTTACTAGAAGTCGACAATGTCTTACCGTTTCACTGAATTTGTTTTTGAGATATTTTACTACAATGCACTATTTAACCTTTTTATTGATTTAGAAGAATTATGAAACATTGTATATTTAATTGTGCAGGATTCGATGCCATGGCATATCATCGAAACCAATACTTCAGTACACCCGATAACGACAACGACCCGTTTAGTACTTATCACTGTGCCGAGATTCGTCGCAGTGGATGGTGGTATGGTCACGATATCAATGGTTTCTATAATTGCAATTATTGTGACTTCAACTCTCCCAACTATGGAACCTGTAATTATCCTGCTCCTTATTGGTATTATCTTCCCGGGAACATTTGCTTCATGTACGGTGATATCAAAATACGCCCTGTGTGATTTTATAAACTTAGGCAAGGCCAGTGTTATATCCAGCAGACAACTGTAATGCCTATAACACATAACACAAATTATTCGCCCTTCAACATTCTAGCAGCACATTAGAAATTGTGATACTTTTGGAACAGTCATATGTGACCGAACGGAGGAGCAACTAGCCTGGAAATGTTCTGAAAGTAACCATCTCACAAACACTTCAGTTGTGTGTTAAACTAAGAATAGGTTAATTTCCTTCAGTTTCAGTTTTACTTTTTGTTTGTTAGAAGTTTAAGGCTCTACGTCACAAATTCCATATATCACTCTATGAAGTTTTTCCTCGAGTTCAAATGTATAAATAATGTTTAAAAGTAATCCTTATCGGCATGTAAATTGTCTTCTTTGCATTCAACACTTGGTCAGCCTGACTGTGCAGTTGGAGGTAAGTTTTACAAAAAGGGCCGTTACGCATACTTGAAGTTTCGAACAATGCCCTGAAATGATGGCGAAGGTGAATATCCTAGAAGAATGTCACAGGATGGAGACAAAAATGCACAAAACAAAACACAAGTGACAAACTGTAACAGTTTGAATAAAACCATAATATGCACGATCGTTAACGTAACAACGTAAAAAGATGTGTGTCTGTGTATGTATTTAACTTGGATATAGGCATGTGCGTGTAACGATTAACAGAGCCGGACGCGTGAAATAAAAAAGTTGGGAAACGTGACCGGCTAATTAACATTTGATATTTGACGCGTTACACGGGCTAACCTGAAAGCTATTGTAAGGAGGCCCGGAAGAGTGGTCGGACGCGAAAAGTTCACAGCTTTTAAGGAGAGAATGCTAACCTAGAACAACAGAATGACAAAAAGTCGAAATATCATAGAAGTTATCAATTGAAATTGTAGCGTAACATTTACCTAACAGTTCACAAGAATGATCTGCTAAATTTTCAGAGAAAT
Organism: Holothuria leucospilota; assembly: GCA_029531755.1. NCBI lineage: Eukaryota > Metazoa > Echinodermata > Holothuroidea > Aspidochirotida > Holothuriidae > Holothuria > Holothuria leucospilota. The sequence continues at coordinate 11,245 of JAIZAY010000366.1, read as the reverse complement.
TACGAAGGCTAAAAAAGTGAAAGTTAACAGGCAAGTGATTAACTGTTTTGTGCAGTTTTGATAATAAAAATAGTTACTTCAAAGAAATAATGCACAAAAGGATAACACGTAAGGATATCTTAATCTGTGATAAGTCTATGCATGTGTGTTTTCTGTTTAAGAATCCAATGCAACTCGGGCTTATTTTACCATTTACTAGAAGCATAACCCTAAGGGATAAGTGTAATTCAAAGATTGTCGACGTTATGGTTGGGTAAGTTGAAATGTTCTGCTACATAGAATCCTCGGGTATGGTCACGTATAGAGTTTGTATGGTTCTTTAACCGGGGTTGGAAGTAAGTACTGGTCTTTACGATTTAGTTTTCAGAACTGCAAATGGTACAGTGTACAAAATGCTCTACGTTGGATTAGCCGCGGCAAATAGGCGTGTTTTGATAAGAAATTAGTGCCAGAAGGTTGAAAAGGATTTTACAAATTTTGCATCTTAGCTTCAGGTATTTTGCATTGCCCACAGAGTTCCGTGAAACTTTTTGGACGAGGTAAGCATATCCCCAAGATGTGAGTTTGCCTGCTACTATATGCAATGTGGGGGTTAGTAAATGAAACAGTCTAATCCTCCTGTCCTCTCTCAGAAGGGAGGAAATCGGGTTTGAGCGTCTTGGATAACTTCTCGTCGGATGCGAGGTAGTCAAATACCAGGAAAATACGGATGTTAGGTGTTTCCCCCCTATAACTAAGGAAATCAGATCTATCATACCTAGACAATTTTGAAATTTCTTTGGAAATAAATTAAAAAAAGTATGCACATGTGGGAAGGAGGACTCCGATTATACAGGGAAGTAAACAACGATTTGCCTTGAAGACGTGCTAAGACATGGAGAAAAAATGTCTCAATTACATTGTCTCGCCGTAATGCAGATATATCTATGATAACTGCCACAGTAACTAAGGAAACTCTTGAGAGCATCCTCGCCATGCCGTCACCCCCCTCCCAATGAACGTCGTCAATAAAGCGAAAATAGTGTAGCGATTTTGGGGTACAAGACGACAGTTACCCTTCCTCTGAATAGGCACATAAGTAAATTAACGTAAATTGGCTATAACCATGTAAGTAGCCGTGCTGTACCGTTGGTGTAAGAAAGAATTAAATTTTCACTTGTATCTAGGGTAATGGGTGAACAATTTTGGTTCAGTGGTGGTAAATCAGGAGTATATGAGGTTAATGTGTCCGTAATGAAAGAACGAATTCCGGGTAACAGCGGGTTGAGGAAAGATCTACTATCCGGCCAGAAGGAATCATTGAAACATTCTAAAACTGTAAATTTATCACGTGACAATTTAGGCAGATTAATAAGCAATTTGGGATGAGTACAAAACAGACATTTTTGGGGTTCTACAGGAATGAGTGGGCCCCTTTCATTGTAGTCGGTGGGAACTTCAAGATTTCTGGTTAGATTAATTAGAACTCTCATATAGGCTTCGGCTTTGCCCCCACCTACAGGTTAACAGAACTAACGATTTGTGGATTGTAGGTCGGCTACTGCCAAGTAGTCGTTAGTGTCTAAAATGGGTACAGTTCTACCTTTGTCAGGGGTCGTGAAAACGATTTCGTTGTTATTACGAAGGCTTTTGACTGCGTTGATCTCCCGGTAGTTAAGATTCTGATCTATTTTCCTGACGATGTGATTTTGATAAAAGATCAAGGTGTGATGGGGGCGGTAACAGCAAAATTATCGATGCAAGCGTTACGGCCCTTCGGTGGGGTCTAACAGAATTTACGTTTGAGTTTAAGTTCTGGGACAAAGGTATTTCCGGGGTCTGAGGGAAGCTTGTGCTTAGAATATTCATTTGTAAAAAGTGTCTAGGCCTTAAGAGGGTCTTAATATGTTGGACAGGTACAAATTCTAAGAATTCTGGTCTCAAAATATTAGCATTTGAAGTAGTCTCATTTTCAAGGGAACTTGAAGAAAGCACATATAACATCATAACCTCACATTAATGAACTTTGTTTTGCTGTTCTTTAAACACAACACCAACTTTCTCCCCCGTAATCTCGTGCTATGGGAATCTAAATGCATGAGAGGCCTGGTAATCTACTGAAGTTTCCCACCAGGAGCTCATATACTTGTTAACTTCAAGGTCAACATACAATACTGAAACATAAAGAAAACAGAACATTGCCTGTCAATGTGCGGAGATGATATAACTTAACAAATGTGGTAACCTCATTTGCTGATATCTAGAGAACTTAATTAAAGCTGAATGGATATTCCATCAAATTGCATAGATTAGGTTCCACTTCCAGGTATGAAACCAAAAAGCCCAAAGGCTTAGTGATTCCTTGCTTGCTGAGCGGGGTGATTTGTTTAACTGAGTTCATCCGGCAGATTTATACTTCTTGACTATATCAATTTTTACAGTTTTCGCAACTTGACCTCTGATCTTTGAACCCCGAGAAAAAGTGACTAACAAAAAATGAAAAAAAAAATGAAAGTGTCTTAGGGAGGATTTGTACCGCGGACGGTCTGCGTGAGAAACCAAGCTCTTATCTACTACGCCATCAGTAAACCTTGTATAGGAAGGGCTATTTCTAATTACGTTATATCAACAGCATCCTGTTCATAATTAGGTAATTTGAACTAGTATTATTCAGTTATGCTATGAATAAATTTATGTTGTTCTCTATAACTATCTTTGGAAAGGTAAAATTCAGACCTAACATTTCATTAGTCACGAAACGCCGGACGCAATTTGGAGGCACCACCCACTGTCTATTTAGATTACGAAGGATTTCGTAGTTTCACCTCTGATGATCTCATACGATCTTTGACCTCCAACAAATCCATAAGGTTTCCTCTCTTTAAAAGAAACATATCTTTATACCAAGTAAGAAAAGGATTTATCACCCCTGTCTTGAAATAGCGTGTTTTTCAAGGTTTTAGGTTTTTTACCTCGGATGACCTCAAATGACCTCTAACTTTTACTGACAATAATAGGGTTCTTTCTTTTCATATGATATAGTTATATACCAAGTATGAAGATTGCCCTCATTGCTATCTTGAGATATCGTGTTTAAAAGCAGTTTTTTTATTTCACCTCCAGTGACCTCCTCCGTATTTTTCACCTCCAGTGACCTCAGATAACTTTTGACCTTTACCAAAATTAAAAGGGTTCATTTTTTCAATATAACGCATTTACATGCAAAGTATGAAAATTATCCATACTTCTTACCTAGAGGTATCGTGTTTACAATGTTTTCGGTTTTGACCTTTGTTGACCTCACATAAATTTTGATCTCAACCAAAAATAATAGCGATCTTTCTCTTTATATGAACATTCTATATCTCAAGTATGAAATTATCCATCACTGCTATCTTGAGATATCGTGTTTACAAGCCAAGGATCACAAACACACATACACACCCACATGCACACATGCACATCTCCCGCGTGATTGCATAGATTCCTTTTGATTTCAGCAAGCAATCTGTCACAGAGTGACAACACTATATGTTTGAGTTACAAGAAAATTATTACTCTCTAAACAGCAGACCTTTGCAATAAACTATGAGAATAGAAATATGAAAGTAAAAAAAAAAAAGAAACATCGTCACATATAAGGACACATTTCGTAGACTGATCATTGAGACAACAGTTCGTTTCTGGCTTTCGTTTAAATAGTCGCACCCTCTTAATTCATTTTAGTTCCTCAAGCATCTACACATGAAACCCTCGTCCACGCCCAACGGTTGCTGGAAAAGACCTTGCTCGTAAGCGAGAATTGGACGCCAAGACCAAAAACCCCCTGAAAGTAAATTTCATAGGATGCGAATTAATAACGTCCTAAACGTTATGATAATAGCAAGTTGAAATCATAATTCACATCCTCGTCAATCATATCCTATTTTAACACAGCTGCTAGCATGCTTTCTTGAGCATTACTCTTTCAACAGCTTTGCATCCCTTTTAAATATTTACTATCCTCTTAAGTTTTCTCTCAAAATGTTGATTTGCCCAATTTCTGATTATTCTGTACACTGAATACAAGAGCAATCATCCGTTCTAAAACTATCTTAAAGGGGCTTATTGAGCTGATTCACTAAATTCAAGATTTTTATCACATCTGTTGAAATTTACTCACATCTTGATGGTAAATGGTCAAACTAAGCGACTCTGAACATCTGATACACAATTGAAATGACAGCGATAGGTTAATTAATGTTTAAAATCATTTATTACGAATTCGTGACCAGACACTTTTTACCATGTGGCATTAATTTATTGCAACCCACCCCTGCCCACAAAAACTACAATTTCTCACATTTTCGGTTACTTTAGGAAGTGATACATGAGTAAGAGACTAATTAGAAACATTATTTTGCAATGATTTCCTTCAAACTCGTCACAAAATAATTGATATCAACTTAATAAGCCCCTTTAACCCTTAAAATATATGAACTCACCTTACAGATTTTGTTGTGGGTAAATTACGTTGTCTCGAGCACTGCGCTCCGGAATTACGCCACACAGGCACAAAATATAAGCCCACAGCCTCAGCTTACTCGGCTGCCACAAAGGCACAAAAACGTCGAGCACGCAGATCTTACGGTTACAGCCACGAAGGCAGAGCCGACGCTCAAGGGGGGTGTGGTGGTGTGACACCCCGAAGAACCACGCAGTCGGCAAAATCCTGCACTAGTCGGCAAATTGAAGCAACGAGGGAAGTGCAAACGAAGGAAAGTTAGAGAGAAGAAGAAAGAGGGAAAAAAGAGAAAAAGGGGAGAGAGAAGAGGTAGAGATAAAAACCGGGAGAACAGAGAAAAAAGGGGAGAGAGGGACAAAGCAGGGCAAGAGAAAGGTGTTAGAGCATACGGAAGACAGGAGATTGGAATGCATGTGTAGACAACGTTTATCACAATATTTTCAAAGCCCGTAACCAACACTTTTGAAACTTAAAACATGTTCTGTCGGCAAAAAAGCTACGTAGAGCTTTTTAGTATAATTGTTTACTAATGGAGTTCATCGTTCAAGTGGTTTCTGGCGTTGAGTCGGTAAATTCTGCACCAGTCTGAAAAATGAAGGAAACATGAGGAAAAGGATTGAAAGAAAGAGGACAATTTCTGTAATCAGAACCCAAAATTTTCGACGCGCTATGCACGCAGTAATGTCACTCCAGTTTCTTCAGTAATTCCATTCCACATAGATAGATAGATAGATAGATAGATAGATAGATAGATAGATAGATAGATAGATAGATAGATAGATAGATAGATAGATAGATAGATAGATAGATAGATAGATAGATAGATAGATAGATAGATAGATAGATAGATAGATAGATAGATAGATAGATAGATAGATAGATAGATAGATAGATAGATAGATAGATAGATAGATAGATAGATAGATAGATAGATAGATAGATAGATAGATAGTATAAGTCCTGTCAACCTTACCAAGTAACATGTGGGCAGGGTACACAGATTATGTAGAGGTCGTAAATTGCATCCCATATCGCAAAGCCTAGTTGCTGTTCTCTGGTTGTGTCATGCGGTACTGTCAGTTGGTGAGCGAGTCATGGAGCAAAGTTTGGCTATTTCATCGGGTAGTCCAGGTGGTTTGGACACAATGTAGGTCCCTATGTTGTCCCCGATACAGTCTATAACTCCTACAGTTTTTATGTTTTTCTTTTTGTTGTTAATGATAACATGTATTTTTGTGTCAGCCTATCACAATTTTGGCGCCCTTTGCAATTTCAAGATCCAGACTCAAAAGAACAGCATCAGTGCGCAACTCAGCTCTTGACATATTAAGTGATATAATGCAAAGTATACGGTACTCTACAATTGCATGGGATATTTAGGCTCCTTCATATCCCCTTCTCACCCCCTCGAAATGCTGTCGGAAGTTGGGGTCGCTGGCATGGCCCTACCTCATGTCGGGAAATTCTGTCGCCACCCATGGTCGGTTTATTTACGGTATTTTAGCTTTCAAAAGGGTCATTTCTGCGATAAAACCCAAAATTTTTGGTGTGCTTTGCCCACTCTTCCTAAGTTTTATTACTAATAGCTAAATATAGAACAAATTCTTTCCATCTTTTTAACCCTTTCACGGCTGGATATAAACGTAATCTAGCTATTTGCACTTTAGTAGACACTTCAAATTCTCCCAACTGTAGCCCTTTTGGCCAGTTTTAATCAACTGTGTCCAGTCAAATTATAATTCTGAATTTTCTGCATGGGCTCAGTCTACTCTATTCGAAATTCCTCCCCGAGGCTTAACGATCGCCCCCAAAATTAAAGGACTATCAGTTGGTATCTACCCTAACACTAAATGCATTGGGGTGTATTTAAGTTTCTTTTTTATTATTGACTGGTTGATCTATTCTTTTTCTCGTAACACATTCTACTCAAAGCTGGGCATGAATCACACACACATAATAGTTTATTACGTCTTCTCAACAGTAGTCTTATTAGTCATGAGTACCATGATGAGGAGGCCAGCAATTTTATTAAGAAAATAATATTTGACTTGCTGGTTAGTAAATCTTATAATGGACACACCCACTACTAGTTATGAACCACCAACAATAATGGTCAACTTCCCAAAGCCCATTTTAAACAAACTGAATTACTTGAAGTTAAAGGTCAAGTCTTCCAGTGAAATTGCAGTTACTGTACAAAATGTGTCTCCTCCCATGACTGTTCACATGCATATTTTCTCAATAAACCCTAAAACTGAACAGGGTTTAAGTGTACCACTTTTGTTATCATGTTATGAAGTCTACTCTTTCCAGGAATATCAACTACTTGAAGTCGTTCAGTACCACACATACAAAAGATAATACAAATAAAACTACACTGTATATATCGCAAAGAATAGTAAATTCAATGCACACAAAAAGACTTTCGAAGCTAAACAGAGTCTATTATCATAGAGGAGTTCTGTAAAATTCCATGAAAATGTAATATTACATGAATTCGGCTGTTGAAGTAGAAATTTAGTTAAAACATTCATCCAACCTTTTTACGTAAGGGAACATAATCAGATGAAAGGGGTTTCTCAGGGGCCAAATTCAATAATTATTTTAAACAATGCTTAAATTTTCCTGCTTCTGGAGTCAAAATCACATTTCAATTGCATGTAGCATTTGGAAGGTAGTAATTTTCTGAGGAATTTATTTTCTTTTCTAGAAATACAATGTACTATGGGTAAACTGTGATGTCATTGTGGCACATTGATCAGATATAATATTGTATGTCTTTATGACATTAACAATGATGAACTATTTAACAACTTCTTCTGCCCTACCCTACACATATGGTACTGTTCTATGTTAGACCTACATGAAAAGATATATACTCTTTAACAGTACCATATTTCAAACACAAATAGAAAATCGACTTCTGAAGAAAAACATTGTTTTTAGGATTCTGAAGCAGTGTGCCCACTATTTATTATAAGACCTTTATGAAAACCAGGGGTAATTTTTGACAAAAATATCAAATTTTAAGTTAAAAATGTGGTATCTTAACTTTGCCGGCATAGAGAAGTGATACAGCAGGGTTTGAAAGATGTGAGTGTTTTCTTTTCAACATGAGACCCTTGTGAAATGCCAGTGGAATATGTCTTTATTTAATGAGTTAAATTGGAGAATAAATTACTTATCTCCTGACGGACACTTATCTAACAGTTTTTTTCATGAATGATATATAAAAACACTTACCAAGGGAAACAAAATAATGGTATATTATGTTTTTAGAATAAAAAAGGCAATTCTACCTCCCCTAAAAACGAAAAGGCCATTTTTAGATATTAGAACAACATTTCCTGACTCGAACAAATAGCAATTTATCAACAGAAGCAACTCTAGGTCTTTCTCATCACATTTTAACTTTTTAACACCAAGGATATGTAAAACTTGAGGTAGGTCTAATTCCAAACACCAGTTGTTCCTGTAGAGAACAAATAACAAATCTGCAACAAACAATCCATACCTACTGCAAAAGAAAGATTTTAGAAGCAATGACAAATGAACTGAAGCTGGCATTTATCTGACGTTCACTCCCTCCAATTACACCCCCTACCCAATGTTTCATTACTGAAAATATGAAAGTTTACTGATTAATGTTGGACTACTTGGATGAATGAGTCTTCACAAATGATATATTGCTTGAAACACAATGTGACAAGGAATGGGGTGCTGCTAATCTTTTTCCATAGGGAAGACTAGACCTTGATAAAGATAATGCACCTCTGGAATAACCATGCTCAGAGGTAAATGATGACTTTGAGCATGGGCGTCAATCCTGGGGGGACGGGGGGACAAGTCCCCCCACATTTCGATGGGTGGGGGACACAATATCAAATGCCCCCCCCCCCCACATTTGCGTAAAAGAGTAGTGCCGTGGCTCTATTTGACTGGCTTTTTGAGTGGTATGTAGGTTTGTTGGGCAATTGTAAAGTGTCACGATGCAGATTCTGAATGCAAATTTCGTCAGAGAAATCTTATATAATGGCAAACTTTCGGCGCGATTCGCGCGCATGCGTCACGGTTTGCACACCTTCTCATGACCATTAAAAAGGTAAAAACGTGGAACTATTCTGATCACAACACTCTCCGAAAACAGACACACATATCAACATCTGAAGGGGCCTCTCATCAATATGGGATCATTCAATCAGTGGCGTACGCAGAGGGGAGGGCCATTCGGCCATGCCTCCTCACTTATTCCGATTTTTTTAAGTTCCTAAAAATATGTAAATTTTTTAACACAAATTTTACTTCAAAGGGTAGCATATCTGGCACCAGATTACATGTAAGGGCACCTTATTTTTCAAAAATTTTCAAAGGGGAGGGGGACACCCCTCCCCAGGCCGGCGGTCACACAACATACTGCATGCCCCGCCCCCTTGAGACAAATCCTGGGTACGCCACTGCATTCAGTCTAATTTGTAGCATGATGTGGAAGGTTGAAAGTACTTTGTTGCCGTTAAACATTTTTCAAAAATTTTTACAGAGGGCTTCCTCGAAGCCATTATCGGTATAGATGGTGATTGTTAATACACTTACGACTTAAAAGCATTCTGAAAACGCCCTTGCTAGTCCTTCACAACTTTGCTATACTACGATCAGCTCCAAAAATATCCCAAAGATAGCACCATTTTGCATCTAAGCAACCTAAAATTAACAAAAATTTCTCCAAGGGAAGGGTCTTAGACCCCTCCCTCAGGACGGTACCTTTATGTAGTGACAAAGGAAGGATCCCCACTGCTTTATACAAAACGCATAGCGATCATAAACAAAGTGCAATGTACACGTCTCCACTCAGTTGTAAAAACATCCAGCCAGTCGGAATTTGGGACGGTCACCTGCACACCCAAAAACATGTCACCCTAGCAATGCGCCTGGTCTGGTCCATTATCTCCGACAATGATCCACGCTGCGAAGCGTGGTTTCAGCTATTTTGGGACATGGTAAAATGTATTTCACCTGGCAGATCTCAATGATGTTCATGTTAACTTTGAAATGATAATTCTTATTAGACCGGCCCGTAGACAGGCCGAGGCACGAGGGGGCCGTGCCCCCCCCCCCGTGCGGACCACTGTGCCCCCTCTACGGAAAATCGATCGAAAATAAAATTTTAGTACATGTAAACGGTGGCCCTGGTATTACACCAAGCGATTTGTAACCAAAAATGATCCCAAAAGGAGTTATAATGAACGTATTTTGTTCTCTGTAACATTTTTGTTCTAAAATCACAAAAATTTTCGCGCTCTACGCACGCTTTCATCTTTGGTTACATATAGTTTAAATACCCGTTTCAGATATGTTGGCTTAATTTATAAATGTAGAGGTTCCACAATTAGGCTATTGTTTTTTCGTGTAGGTGTGATTCCCGGAAAAACACAAAATTGAATCCATAAAAAGTTCCATCCTCTTTCTCTTACGATCAGGAAGATTCGTAATTCAGACTCAACATCATGATAATCATTTTGTATGAAACGTAAAGTTCTGAATGTCCAGGGGGTGGTAGAAGGGGGCATCCCCTCGCTACCAGTCGCCCGGCGTCTTGGTTTTGTTCTTAAAGACAGACACTCATCACCCCAAATACATTTTGGTTGGGAGAAAGCAAAATTCTCAATTGGTCATAGGTGAATGCTCTTTGATAAACATCAAAGCTCACAACAAACAGTATGCGCAGAGGATGTCCTGGTTTCATATTATGGCCTTGTACGCCCAATAGGATATGCCCTTAAGCAATAAACTAGGTTTGTGTCTGCACAAGGAGGGGCTCAACACAGTTTTGGAAGGAGTAACTTGGTATGGAGAATTGGAACTGTCTAGGACGAAGAGGGCAGATTCTTCCATAGAAACCCAAATTTTCTAACTTTCCTTAATAAGAACCAAAAATTTTCAATTTTTCTTCAACAGAACCCCAAATTTTTCGCCGGTCGCCCAAAATTTCGCGTTCGGTATCCAATCTGTAACCCATTGCTTCTGACGGGGCTTTGGTTTGCTGGACCTCTTAGGGGAGCTTGGTCCCTTCGTCGGGCTTATCTTTCCACCACCCCTTGCTAAGTCTATATGTAGGTTTTACCGTGGTAAATAATTTTCCTTCAAATTTTCGGCGCGCTTCGCGCGCAATTCTCACAAGCGAAGTAATATTACCCATGGACATTATTAGTACAAAAACTCAAATGAACTCTTCCAGCCAAAGCTAGGTGAAGTCTCAAAGTTAGATCCCGGACATCAATGGGCTTTCATGTAGTAATCTAGTACCTTGAGTAACATTCGCTCCGCGACGACTATACGGTTTGAAGCTACATTTGCTCGTACCAAAATTTTATTCCAAAATTTATGTTTTCTCATTTTTTTTTTCATGTGAAATTTCGTTGAAAGTAGAAATACGATAATGAACATCCGAAGCGTGAACTGTGAAGACATTGGTGTGCTCTCACTTCCTGATGTTGTAATCTTCAAGGCGAGTAAGTATAAAATCTGTGTGAATTGGCAAATGTTGTATGCTTTCAGTCGGTGGAATATCTTATCCTTGAGGATCCCCATAGCAGCCTCACATTATGCTGTGGTGTCGTTGCCCCTGGTTTTAAATTCTTGTCTGTCAACCGACGACCAGGATACCCTTCGTTCAAAGGAAGCAGATACATGTTCAATGTATTTAGGATACTTCTTGCAGATCTCATCTACATATGTTATCTTCTGATATTTGACTTGAATATCTTC
>JAIZAY010000144.1:0-100163 GCA_029531755.1 Holothuria leucospilota | reverse complement strand
GTTATCAGTTAAACCAGTTTTACAGTAACAATCTCCGAAAACGCAGAGTACATTTTTCGTCTATGCAGAAAACTAAACTGATATAATTTACAACGACTGATAAAGCCAAGTGGTATTAATTTGAAGAAAATTCTGCCCGATTGGTCTTTAAAGTATCTCAGGTTATGAGATTTGAGAAATTTCAAGGACTTAAAAGTCCTTGAAATAACTTGTTTTCACGAATTAGGAATATGGCTCATCTATATAAAGTATTTACCTGACCTTCAGTACAGTCAAATTGATTGAAAGGTTCTTTTAAAGTAGCAAAAGTCAAGCTTAGAAGGATGCGTTTTGCAGTAAAAATTTGTGGAATTCAACAAATCAGTAAGAGCGGTTGCACTAATTGATACACAATGTGGTGTAAACGGAATGATTTTTTTTTCATAACAACATCCATGAAAACGCAAATTTATAGTCTTATTAACGTCATTAATATCTTTATTTGAAATATAAAGCTTTTTTAGAAGACATATACATATAATATATATAACTATTTATGACGAACAATTTTGAATACTGCAGCAAATATTGTAGGAAAAGAAATCCCAAGAATGCCTTAGTTTTTTGTAACTTCGAATAGAATGATATATGCATTTATATTTTCTGTTTTGTAATCAATATTAATCACATGGTGAACTAAATATTTGATCTTGTATTGTATATGCAAGCAACAAGCAATATTTTTGACTACTTTGGGATATTATACAGTTGTGGGTACACTTTTGGTTAAATTATTTTCTTCCACATTGCAAAATATTTTTATTTTTGGTAGTTCTCAAGAAATACAGGCTTAACGCATGCATACTGATTGAAAATAATATAATACACATCTATTTGCACAAGGTTTAGTTTCGCGCTCACATACCGAAGTGCCCTGTTAAACGGTTCTTTGTAAAGCGTAACCCCCATATCTGACATTTATTATAAAAATAATCCTTCTAAAATTTCTCTGTAAATAAACCATGAACTTAAAATTTTGACAGCATTCTGGAAACCAACTTGTTAATGCGTCCAAAATATTTAGAAATGAACATTCTGCTCAAATTCCAAAGTTGCTATCCATACTAATCGTATTAGTCCTTCCAAATATTTTTGTATCAAATCCACAGAAAAAGTTATAACAAATATCATTAAGGAGGGATAGGACTGTTACATGTAATATCTCTGAAAACAGTTACACAACTTACAAACATATTTTATTTTCCCTCCATTATTGAAAATGCTTTTGGAAAGTTTATAAAAGTGGCTAACCCCTATGCTAACATGAAACATTTTAACAAAACGTCCTGAAATGAAAAAGAAAAAAACATAAAAAGAGGAAACAATGTTAGGGAAAGACTGTATTTTTCATCGAAACGTTTATTCTGCTATTTCAGTTTCGTTCTGGGTTGCCATAAATTATACTGTTAAAAATAAAAAGAGCTATAGAGCCGCACATCGGAAGTCACTATTGTTAAATAAAATCTCAAATAGATTACAACTAAATAATTGTTACAGTTTTAAAGAACAGCAGTGGAAGTCTTACTTGTTCAATTATTCCAATCAACAAGTTACAATATTTAAAACTATTTTCAAAATTACATGGTTAACAGATTTCGTCGGCTTGAACCCTGGACATTTACACTTTGACCTTGGTTTACGAATCCAGCGGTGTAGTGACGCATTGTTGTGGTTGACCTGAAGACACGGGACATCCGCCTTCAATAGATTGTTAAGGACCGATTTTCCACGAATGATGTGACTAAAATCGCATTTAGTGGCTAAACCAGTTACCAAATGAATTTTAAACCATGAAAATCGGTTCAGATTTAGTAAAGTTATGCAAGGAAATAAAATTCAACAATCTGTCAAATAAAATTCAATAATCTGTCAAATTGTTAATATTTGTGACAAAAAACATGTCAAATAGGTACTACATCTTCTGAAATTAACGAATAGCGTACTTATCATTGCAGACGGGCATTATTTCCTGATGTATTCAGCAATGAGGTACACCCGTAGTCTTTGCTCGGGCTGTAAATAGCTGGTAGAAATACCAAGGTCAGTTTATTGTTTGCGGTTTTCTATCGTTACAAAATCGGCCAAGTTGTGATGCCCAGTACCAAGGGGCAGATTTTCTTCAATGTCTAAACAAGTAGTAGGTAGTGAATAAAATGGCTAAAAACAATGTTTGAGGATTAAAAGTGATTACTCGCAGGGTCGCAGTTTTAAGGAAAACGTATCATTTTGTTAAAAAAAGAAGGCTTTGGTTATTGTTCTTAGTCAGAAGAGATAAAGTTTACCTCATTTCAAAGGACCAAAACAAGCAATGAGGCAAGGAAATAAACGTAACTTCTTATCAACGATTTGCTAAACAATAGTGAAATCCAAAAAGTGAGGTTACTTAAGTATAAAATGGAAAAGGTAAATTTAAAAGGTTTACATAATTCACAAAACAGATTACAACTTTGAATTTACCTTTCTATCAAATTAATTTATATTCATAGCTATACAGGGCTTCTACTTGAGTTTTGTACCTGCTTTCTTCCCATTAAAAGAAATCGCCACTCTTGCACCTGGCATTTTCGGGGCTTTTAATCTCATTTTAGCAATTAAAAGATATTTTTCCATAAAAAAACAGATGATAGAGTGCAAAATATTACAAATTAACTAAACATAAACTTTTCAGACATTTTATTGGTGGTAAACTATCACGACTCTACACATGGCCATTTTTATTATTAATTTGTTTTCTTGACTTGCCCTCTTCGTTTAGCACGGCTTCATGCTCCTGCGTGACAATTACATTTGCACACCATTAATGGCAAACAGGAATACTATTTGTTTGGTGATTCGGTCCTGGTAATATAAATGTATCATCAAAATGATAAAACTGACAGATTATGTGACGATAAAGAAAGGTAAGAGTTGGTGTGGTTAGCCATACTAAGAATCTCTACCTCCCTGGCTCATTGAATAACTTGCAAATTTTAAGTCAAAAGTATTCGTGAACGCGTGCATAGGAATTCGACTTACTCAGCGCAGGGAAATAACAACTCCCTGCTTAGTGGAAAGTTTAGTTTTCTTAGTGACTGCCGTCAAAGGCCTTTAAATTATCACTGCAAACGATGGTTACTTTCAATTCAATAATTTCAAAGGCTGGGCAGATTCTTTCCAGGTCATGTCTTTGTTTTTAAGTTTTCTAAAAGGTATTTGTTATTTACCTTTACACGAGGAGTAGACAACACTCTTAAAAGTGCCTGTTGCTAGCGACACTAAATCGTGTTTTCTTGCAGGTGGTAATAGAATATTACGTTGTCTGCACATTAACTGTTATAACAGTTTCAACATTAAATCTGATATTGATTGGTTTAACTGTTTTAAAACTATGCTTATGGAACCCTACCAGCACTAGATACTGCACGTTCTACCAGATTAAAGAGTAGGAAAAAAGAGTAGAATTGTTGTTTATTGTATGCCTTGCAATATACTGTAGGAAACTACGTTGCTCACTTGGCAAGAGATGGTGCTATTAACAGCCATGTGTAGATTAATAGACCCACAGGATCGCACATTTAACTCTTAGATTCAGAATTTAAAAGCTATTTCTGTTCATAGTTTCTTACATGATATCATAGACTTTACTGTGCAGATGCGCCATATTTCATTTGTGCTGTTCCTGCACCATCTTGCTTTGCATAGAAATTACCTATCACTCTCAGTTAGCACGACATGATAGTCTAAGGGCGGAAAATCCATTGTTTCGTACTTGCACAATCCCAAAAGGTTTAGGAAAAAACAAAATGTTTCAAGTAATCGACAATTGTTGGTCGAAACTATATTCAGTTGTTGGACAATGAGTATTTTTAATTTTTTTTATTTTAATATTTTTTTTGTCTTGAGATATATCTTAACAGTTTCGCCGTAAGTGCAAGATTATTTTTTACTGTGTGAGTAATTACAGTAATAAGGAGGTTGCACAAAATTCTTCTAAAACCATTCTGTCAGTGTTTCCTACCACGGTCTTGGACATTGCTTGTATTTAGTAGATGGACCTGTCTGATTACTCAGTAATTATGTCGTACAATTTGGCAATTAAAGTTTGATGTCTTCATGACAAAGATTGTTCTTTACATATGATCTTATCTTTGAGATTATGTTTCAAGGTAAAGAGCTTACCAGAATTTCCTTTATTTTATAGTACGTTCGTCATAAAAATTAGGGAAATGAAAGAGATTACTTATCAAAAAAGAATAAGAATGGGATTAAGGAATTGCAATGCCTTGGGAGAAACTAAACGCTTAACACACATCAGAACGATGAAAAACTTACAATATTTATGTTATTTTTTTACAATGTTTCTTCCACGTAGGTTCATCTTACTTCTTTTACCAACAACCTGAATATCCAAGAGATTGTAAAGAAGTTCTTGATCTGTGTTCATCTGAAAATTTAGACGGTGTTTTTACTATCAAGCCAGATGGATATCTACAACCCTTTGAAGTGTACTGCAACAATGACATCTCATCTGGTGGCTGGACGGTATGTCAATATAAGTAACGCCATTGGGTGGTCTTTTATGCAATATAATTAGTACAGTATGGTGCTGTTATATTGATTCTGAAATTGTACAAATTGTAAACTTATAGAAAGCTTGTTCTACTCCAATGGAAAAATTAAAGAAAAATAGGATCATTGTAAAGTCTAAGAATCAAACTTTTCCACGTTATTTTCTAAAGTGAATTCAATCAGAATGCGTGGCTTTTGTGCATGTCTAGAGAAGAAAACCCTACATGCACGTTTTCGAGACTATATGCTTATTGATAAACTAGATCTGACTTAGGAACACTTTGTTGATTTTAAGTATAAAGTTAATGCTTCCTTTACAATTTTCCGAACATTTTATGGGGTTGCCATCGGTCATTGGTTACGTTGCAGGAGCACTGTATTTCACCTTGTTAATACCAGCTTCAAACCATTTCCCTGTAGCGATATCTATCAGTGATTTGTACTAGAAGCACCGTTAAAACCATTTAAATGGCTCACGGACGATTACAAACTTATTAATAATTAAATTTCTACAAGAGATGTATATTTTTCTTTTGGAGGGTAATTTAGCAGCACCTATGACTGTAAACTGAAAATGTTCTTCATATTTTCAGCTGCCGAAAATGTAAAAAGACATTCATCATCCCAATCGGGCAATTTAAAAGCCATTCCGGCTGAAATCGATTTAGTATAATACGATTTTTATAAACGACATTTTTTGTAAACGTATATTTTTTCACAATTAGGTTATTCAACGCCAAATTGATGGCTCCCTGACTTTTCAAAGAAATTGGGAAGATTATAAAGATGGATTTGGCTTCTTGTCGAGCGAATTTTGGATTGGAAACGACAAATTATCTTATTTAACGAATCAAGCAGTATACGAACTCCGTATTGACATGACACTGTCCAACGGGTCATCCTTCTACGTCAAGTACAACTATTTCCGCATCAGTGATGAATGGAATGATTATGCAATAGTGTCTGTTGGCGAGTTTCGTAGCAATTGGAGTGAGTATCCTTTTCACTCAGAATTTCTCAGCTTTATTCTTGTAAATAATTGCTAGGTGGTTAAGCGATGTATTGAGATTAGTAGTCATGTTGTGTCAGTCAATGAAATAATAAGATACAATCTGATTAAGAAACATTTGCACCTACCGAGCTCAGCACGATATTTCTTTATTATCCTTACTTATGGCTTCTACCAAAATTGCAATGAGTATACATGTCCAAGAATATTAATGTCAATATATTTACTCATGGTAAGAGTTTTTAAACATTCGTTTTATTTATTGTTTAATTTAGGTTGTGTTGTTTCAACATGTTCACTTACCATGAATCGAAACACTTGTACCTGCCAGGAAGTGTGTAGCGACCCTATCGGAAAGACGGATTGCTATACTGAATGTGTAGAAACATGTGTACCTGAAGGATGTTCCGTGCCTGGAACAAACTCATTTACTACGGTATGCAACATTTTTCTGGCCTTTGGTGGTTGTTGTTGCTAGTGCGCAAATCTTAATTCATAAGACTAAAATTAGGTTTTTAATTGGAATTTTCAGTCTAATAGATTAACAAAATCTTGTTCGTTGTAAATTTTTCAGTCCAAATCTCTTACTACTCTTTTAGATTGATTTTCAGTCCAAGGATGTGAGAGTTTATAATTGGAGGGGCGATACATGTCATAGCAGACGCACATTATTTAGTCCAAACATAACTTCAAAATGTAAGGCATATTTATTTGTTATTAATTTCCAATCAAATCTTTACAGGATGGTGAGTCATTCATAACCACTGACTGCACACAAAATTGTTCTTGCGTCGGTAATCAACTCACTTGCAATATAGACTACGAATGCAGCACGGATGCAACATGTACAGTCAAAGACGGAATAAGAAAATGCTACTGTAATCAAGGCTACATAGGAGACGGTGAGACCTGCATTAGTAATAGTTCTAGGGACTGTTACGATGTATATCAGTCTGGTCAGACAACAGACGGCATCTATACAATACTGCCAACAGACTGGCCTGGATCGCCATTTGACGTCTTCTGTAATATGACATTTGGTGACGGAGGATGGACTGTAAGTCTTCGATTAATTTTAAAAAAATTAAATTTGAGCTTACTTAAGTAGAACTACTTCAGACTAATAATTCACTGGCTATTCTTGAAAGTCTCGAGAAGGATTACACATATTGAAAAATTATGAGGAACTTTCATTTTGGAAAGATATGATTCACACACCTTACTTTGAGTTATCTTTCCGTATTTAGTTTGTAGGGATGTAAAAAAGTAAGTTATCCATTTGCTATCATTGCATGACCGCCTTTCCTCTCACGACAATAAACGTTGCTTATTAGTTAATTTTTAGAAGCTTTTAGAAAAACCTTTCCAATATGAAGGAAACCACGTCTACATATTTGATTTCATTCTAACGGATCTGTCTTTTTCATTACACTCGTTACGCTTAATTTTGCTTTCGTTTCCTACCTTTTTATGTACTAGGCTTGAAAGGATTTGGCGCAAAAAAGTGAAATCAAGAAGTGTCGTTTTATTTCAGGTTTTCCAACGACGCATCGATGGAGTGACAGATTTCTATCGTAATTGGACAGAATACAAACAAGGATTTGGTATACTGAATCAAGGAAACGACTTCTGGCTTGGAAATGAACAGCTTCACTACTTGGCAGATCAAAAGGATTACATATTACGAATTGACTTCGTCGACTCGAGAGATGATCCGTTTTACGAAGAATACAGAATATTTAAGATTGGTGATGAAAGTACGAAATATCAAATGAGTTATAGTTCCTTTATCGGGGGACCAACAGGTTTGTACACACTTTTATAACTATATTATTACTCTTTCTTTACTGTTACTTATACAAACTTTGACACCTCTTTTTCTTGGTTGTAAAATGTTCTTACACTAATATTTAACTTGGTAGACAAGTGACTACACCGTCTCCGATTTTGATAATTTTTGGTGCAATTTTTTGTGTCACTTTTTAAGAAAAAATTTTCTAAAGAGCAACTGATAAAATTAGGTGTTCAGTATTAAATAAATGTCATTACATCACTGTTTATCTTGGAATTATTTTTGCCGGGAATTATTGAATCGGTTTCACTGTTTTTGTACTGTTTTGTTTTTTATATATACAGTTACGGGCCCTCCAAATATCCAATTGGTTGCCATATGTTTGTTTACATTGCGAAAAAAAGTAAAGCTTACATCACATAAAACAGATATCTATTTATATAATGAAACTCAAAATATGAAAGAAGCTTGCAATCATATCACAGTTAGAAGTAATTGAAAACATTCCAGTTCTACCTGTGCCCTTTTCTTGATTGTGAGAGTTTTTTATCTTTAGTAGTCTCCTTTAGTTAGGTGATTATTGGCCAGCAAATGTAATCCAGCCAATGGGATACCCCTGGCTACTACAAAAAATATTTTGTTACTATAAATGAATAGTCAACTGTTCCTTGTTGTTTTAAATGAACAGTAATTTTCCTGCTTAAAGGCGTAACATGTAAAAATTAAAACGGCTGTGATATAGGAAATTCTGTGCTTTCCGTGCCCGGTTGTTTTCTGTTTTCATTTGTTTGGCATAATATGTAATAAACCAAAAATCAAACGTATTGAATCTCAAGTAACGTATTAGAGCAAAGATTTGATTAGGATGCCCTATAACCTTTGCGACCTTAGTACTCTTAATACTAACAGAACATTGAGTTGCAACTATTTTACTAGAAAAAGTTCAAGTTCATGAAATAAATTTGGTCTGCAGTCGTAAAAGCCACTTAAGCTTTTCTAAAATAGGTTCTAACATTGTATGTTACATGAACTATCACTATCATGATGACGGTTGTAGCTCTGTAACTTGAGTCTTTTCTTACATCACATTCACGCAGGTTATGACTATCTTTATTATAACAACGGTAAGCAGTTCAGCACACCAGATCAAGACAACGACGGATGCAGCAACCACCACTTTGCAGAAGGACACAAAGGAGGCTGGTGGTACACCAATAATTGGTGCACTAATTGCTATGGTGACTTTTGCTACTATTTTGAAGATGAGGGCAGCGGATGCTACAGGAGTGGTACTTATACGAACCTAAACGGTGACTACAACGGAAGCAGTGGGGAGAACATATTCTACTATAATGCTTACGGTAATGATTGCAACCACAAGTTTGCAGAAATGAAAATTCGCCCAGTCAGTCCATAGGCTGTTCGCTGCCTTGAGTTCAACTAAACTTTGAAAAAGACAACATAAATACACCTTCAGTGAAATATTATTTTCTATTCGTTTAAGTAGATAAAATAAATTAAATTCAGTAAATGTAACAGATTCAAATGTAAGAAATCAATGAAAACATGACAAAATAAAACTTCAAGGGAATTTCAAAGTATTTCTTTCTAAAATTCACTGTCTGTTGGGTCGGTGTTTTGTGCACATAACTGACCTACTGTGACTTGTACACCTTCCTTTAATGATCATCACATTCCTCTCTTTATCGTGTTTTTGAAGATTAAATTCAAGAAAAAGTTGAAACTTGCTTCCAGATCTGTGATTTTTCTTCTACGTTTAGTATTTAAAAGCCCTGATTAAACTTAATAGGCCATTTCAAAGGCTTTTTAGATAACTAAGCAAACAGATGGAAAAGGTACTCTCCTAGCGGAAACAAGCAGGCTCCGCTATATTTCTTAACATATATGGATCGTGTGCTACGTATAACGCCACGGAGTGTTCGAAAAGCTTTGCTATGCGCAGCTACTTCACTAAACTTCACAATGCAAAGAGAAATCACATGTAAAATTTGCTCATAACTTCTTACTTTCTAGCCCGCTCACTTTACCACAACGGCAACAGCAGTTGACGAAGGTCAGTTACAAAGCTTTAAAATTTAAGCCTGCGTTAGGTACGCTGATGTAGGTATGACCTGGTGCAGTCTTGTAAAATCCCATTTTGTTCAACGGGGTAAGCTCATTACCCCAAAAAACTGCCTGTTAAAAAAAAAATATAACTTTGTCAATATACACTCCTCAGCCTTCATTTAACCACCAAAAGAAAGCTTACAAAAAGTTCTGTGCAATGCCACTATTTTTTTTGGGGGGGGGGGGTTGTATTTGCAAATTTTTCACAAAACATCGATAAATAGTTGTTTACATTCAAAAAATGCTCCAAAAACTCAAAAAATGCTAAAAATGGCGTCATAATTTTCAAAAGTCAAGTTCAGGCACTTAGGAAAAGGTCACCCTACTCCTTTACTTTTTTCTGAATACCTTAGAACCTAGAGAAACACCATGAGAGGTGATTAGATGCCAGGTATAGGGAGTTTAGAGATATTTCAAGTATAATTTTCAAAAAATGCGTCATTTTCGGTCAAAATCTACATTTTCAGTCACAAAATACCCAATCCACAAAAAAAATCATAACTCAACAACGGAAAGTCCGATCTTTTTCATTCAAACACTAAAATGTCCCTTACAAGATTCCTTATAAAAAAATACCAAAAGATATGCATAAATTACAAGGGTAGGGTGAGTTAGAGAGGTTCAAAGGACCAGACATATTCAGTTTTCAAAAATGCGTCAATTTTGACCCAAAACATGCATTTCTAACCCAAAAATCCCCTCCCAATATCAAAAATTATAACCCACAACACCCCTCCGACTTTTCTACTCACTAAAATGTCCATTTAGAGCTACCTTACAAAGCCCACGCAGCTCTGTTTAGATCCAAAGTTGTTTACATTCCACTGTGCACTGAGCCATAGCGTTATGTGTAGAGGTCACACAAGGTCAGTGTGTGTTAGTTCAGTGTGGGCTGTATAGCAAGAGAAAAATGGGCATATCTTCCTCATTTTTGGTCCAATTTCCTCAAATTTGGTATCAAATGAAAGAGAAAAGAAAGCTTAACAATCTCCTGCACCATAAATTACAAAATAATAGTGATCTGTATTTTATTTTGTACGATTTTCAATGAAAAACCGTATGACGTCATCTAATTTGCATATTTGCATACATAATGAGATTAGTTCACAAAAATAAAATGTTCATTCAAATTCCCAATCTTTGCTCTTTACAATGATATATAGGTTCTCACAGAGAATATTCTTCTAAATTAACCAAAAAATTCCTGAAAATATTCCTCCTTTTAACACAGAAAACTTGGAACGTTGAGTGAACAAAATAGAGTTAAACAAAATGGTGTGACAGCTGGGCACAAACGTTCACTCATAGCAATTTTCCTGATCGTTTGCATTATTATATCTATTCCCCATGCCACTTGGAGGTTATCTATAATCATATTTACGCAAGAGTGTACAAATAAGAATTAGGTGGAAGGGAAGAGGAGACTGTAGCGACTATATTATTACGTGTAACGTTCGTTGTGTAATTGTATTTAGTTTAAAGTTCAATTTCTAAAAAAAAACTATCAAATATATATTTGCGACTGACTTCGAGTGTACATAATATAAATACGTGGCAGGCCCATAGCCAGACAAGGTAGTGAATGGGGCGAGATAGCTTTCAGAGGGCGAAAACGGTTTTTTGGGGGTGGGTGGGTAGGGAATATTCTAAAATGCATTAAGGCAATGGTAATTTTTCTTTTTCTGGACTTTTTTCAGAGAGCTCCGCCTCCCTCCCTGTCCCCTTGGCAACGTGGTAAATATCTTGCACTTACCCAGAAAGGGTAAAAGATAACCCTCTTTTTCAGAGAGCCCATGCCACTTCAGTGAATTCCCCTCCCCCCGCACATACACACCCTAATCCATCTTCCCCCCACCATATTTTACTACGACTCTACAGTTACATGGGAGGCTTGACTATTAGAGGCTTTTCTCCTGAAAGTTTTGTGTATGACCTGTCGAAGAAGGAAATCGAGAAAAGAAAAGCTAAAAGACAAGAATGGGTACCCAAAAGAGGATCGAAGAACTATCTTATTAATTCCGCCCTGAAGGCAAAAGGAATTTATGCAATCACAAGGGAAATTGTGTGTGTATGCGTGTATGTAAATTTATGTGTTTGTGACGCTTGGCCTGTCAAGACAATATCTCAAGATAGCAATGATGGATAATATTCATTCTTGGGATATAGAATTATCATACTGTGGGAAAGGTCCCTATTGTTTTGTGCGGGTCGAACGTCTTGTGATGTCATCAGAGGTGCAACTACGAAAACCCCGTAAACTTAATAGACAGTGGGCGGTACCTTCAAATTGTGTCCTACGTTTCGTGACTGACGAAAAGTTAGGGCTGAATTTTTCTACCATTCCAAAGATAAGGTTACAGAGAACAACATTCATTTTTTCACACGGATAATTGTTGCAGTAATAATACTAATTTAAATAACCGTAATATGAACACGTAAAATAGATGATGTGACTATAACATAATTAGAAATAATACACGCTTAACGAGATATTTGGTGGAGTAGATTAGGGCTAGGTTTCGCACGCAGACGGTCCGGGTACGGATCCCTCTATTTGTTATTCACTTTTTGTTCAGAGGTAATATGAGGTCAGCAGAGGTCAAATTGTAAAACATCGTAAAAATGATATAGTCATGAAGTATAAACTTGAAGTTTGAACCTCTGTGCAAAAAACACCCACTCTCTACAAGGAATCACTAAGCCAATGGGCTTTCTGGTTATGTTTAGTACAATGCAAAACTCAGACGCATGTCATTACTTTTCTCTGTAGAGGCTTTCCTCCTGCAATAACTCCCAAGCTTAAAATGAAGTACCCTAGAAGAATCTAAGATCCCATTTTCCAAAATTTAACTACTAGCAAAACAAGCACTGACCTTTCTTGACCCACTTCCATCCAGAAACTGAAAATGGAAAAGTTTTACTTTCATTTCAGTTATTGTGTTAATCGAAAACATACACGTAGGCCAGTCTAAAAAAAAAACAAAACTTTCCCTCGAAAAATGGTCAATCATAAAATTTGCCCCGTTTGCATGTAGATTCTTTGCAGCATCCTTAAACAAAACGTGGCAGGTAAAAGAAAGTAAGGGATCGATTTAGCCCCATGTTACCTCAATTAGTATTTTCTAAAAGTATGCTGGATGTTTGTCAAAACGCCCTATAATCCTCAAATTTGCAGGAAATTTCAAAACCGTTTAGTGGTAGGCTTGCCTCTTTCCGAAATATCGTAAGTCCGTAAGCATGTAAAGAGCTTATAGCTTGATATATACGGCATATGCCATAGGCCTATGAATGAGAGGTTTTATTTGTGTAAAAATTCTTCCTCAAAGTATTTAAGTACTCACGATTTCTGCGCGCGTCTTACCTCGTATCGCTTTTCGTCGATGTAGTCTCACTACAATGAAGTCTTTTGTGTGGTGCTACGCAACGTCATCTCTTACCGACTTCACCCTAAGAAAGAGGCTACAAGGAACAAAAACTTTGATGTCTACCTTGTTGCCGACATTTAGGGGTAAATCAACGGAAAGACTCTTTATCGCTACTATATTCCATGAACTAATACTATAACAGTATTAAAATTATTGCAGGGCTCTCAGAACAGGGATTTGTTAGGAAGGAGATACAACGACCAAATCTGTCAGACAATATGATTTAATTCTTTTCAGGCGCTGCCATTTGATTGACAGGTCTTTTTGTTCCTATTGTTGAGTCCCTGTTGACTAAACCCTTTAAATGATGATCTCCTCCTTTCTTTACCAAGTAATACCGAGACAAAGTCCATTGTCTATGGATGCTTTGAGGTAAGGTTTGTTTCCGCCAATGAACAAAGTTTAATCAGGATTTTAAGTAAAAGGACTGGCAACAAACGTTTAAATGATGAACTTCAGTTGTGCCCCACGATTTAAATATGTCACCTGCTGGAAACATTGTTCAAGCCTACACCTTCCTCCTAGGTTTTAGCAAATTTTCCCATCATTAAGAAATATATTCGAAAAGTAATTTGTAAAGAAATTCTTAGCCGACTCAGGCGTGGATCCAGAAATTTCTAAAGGGGGGGGGGGGGCTGAAAGCCCCTTGAATATTCGCCTAGATTAACATTATGCTAATTTTCGCTTATTTGTTTATTGTTGATGTGGCGAAAATGGGGGCTGAGGCCAGGAAAGCCCCCCTCCCCTTGGATCCGGTCCCCGCGACGTTAAATAAAATATTTAGTGTGTCGAATAACGACGAAAGGTTAAACTTTTACATATTTGCATGACGGCTGACAACGAAAACGAGTTCAACGTAAGAGGTGTGTTTTCTCATTGTCATTTTGACTATGCATCACTGATCTTACTTGATCTAGGTATTGGGACAAGAAATTTGAGAAGAAAGGCAAGACAACTGTCGGAAACGAAAATTGCTTCAAAGCTGCTATAGAATGTTGGGTCTCCTTCCTAAAACCTCCCTGCTTAGAAGGCTTCCAAGCTTGGGGGTGAGATTTTTAAGTTTCGGAATTATAGCATTACCTAGGTCAAGTTTATAAACTGTTCAGGCACACCTAATGATCACTTTTCAAAGATGCACGCCCCTTCACATTCAAGGCCCTGTGGCGCTTTTCTGTACTTGGCATGATCACACAGTACGTAAAGAATGGGAACAACTTGAGTTAGTTCTGTCTGTTTGCTTGATGTATGATAAGAACCGCTGAAACCATCGTTAATACAATAAATCCATAGTAGGTGGTCCTTTCTATTCGTGTTGCAATTATTGCCAAACGAATAGGTAGGACCACCCATTACCAGATTACGGATTAAAATCATGTAGCGTGACGAAAATTATTTACCAAATCCCTGATTCTCCGACCGAAAGAAAGAAAAAGCTTATAAAAGTGTAAAAGTACTGTCAAGTAAAACTAAAAATTGATATCATAGAGCAAAACTTAAGTTCACCCTACTTCCGAAGTTTTAAGTTTTAAACGAGATGTTTTAACATGTTAAATATTCAGATCCTTCTACGAAAGTATCTTAAGTACTTCTTGGGCCAACGTTAACTACTGTGCATCCCCACAAAATTTGTCATTACAACACTTTCTTTCGGAACAGTCTCGAAAACCCCCAAATTGGAATGCATAGCCGTGTGACGTCATTTTCATGGCGTCATGAATACTCACGACAAAGAACATAACATATGACAAAATGTGTTGTTTTCTGCCCAGTCAGATAGTTGCTAATAGGAGCTGCTGTAGATCGGTATTCGCCCAAACTGATAAGTTAAGACAGATATAGTGGTTAAAATAAAATAATTGTCATTAAGTAAAACCTGCATCAAACAAAGCTGGTCGAGCGTGGTGTATTTACGCAATTGTGAACAGTTGCTGTACTCAGGTTACTAAACGACCCGTCCCTCTGTAACGAAAACAACTTTACATACGTAGAGAAAAATCAATACCTTATAACTTGTGTAGGTCATTACACAGATGACTAACTTCCCATTGTTAGGGCTAGGTACAATGCACAGACCCGAAATACCGAAAAGAGAGAAATCAAGGAGATTATGACTCCGATATGATTATTATTTAACCCCCTTTTCCTTGATACTCTTACAAAATACACTAAATTCTTGTTTAGGTCAGAATTTATAGTAGTTAATTTGTATACCCGATGATAAATGGAGCGATTTTAGAAGATTTTGGACGACGTTTTTCGTTTTTCGTATTTATATATATATATATATATATATTTGCATTTTTGTCACCTGATGAAGGGTTTAAACCCGAAACGTCGTGGAATTTTTCACAAACTTTTAGCACTATTTACTACTTCTTTTTTACCTACCTACTTCATAAGTGCTACGCAGTACTTTGACCTTATATATATATATAATATATATATATATATATATATATATATATATATATATATATATATATATATATATATATATATATATATATATATATATATATATATTGAGCAATATTGAGCAGTTGTCTCATTTGCGCACATGCGGAATCCTTACCCGGAGTTAGCATTTGACTCCGTAGCGAACAAGTTTTTGGTACCGCCCATTTTTTTTTTATTAGAATTTGATTAAAAATCTATCTTAAGTTTCATTTAAAATTTGCGCTTTATATGAAAAATAATCAACTTCCAATTTAAATTGAAGTTAATAACACAGTAAATATTAAAATAAAAATCTCAAATACTTGCAAAATAGAACTTTAAACTCATTGTTTACAATATGCGGACTAAAAGTCTTAAGGAGGAAACATTTTCTTAGGGGTCGGAAAGCTCAATATAAAACGTTTGTGACATTATTCTAAATTTAAACTAGTAAGCTAGTATTAAAAATATTTTAATTGATATTCTAAAAAAATGAAATAAGGTTAAAAGGTTAAGGTTGAAAAACTTAATATAGCGCACATCCCTGTGTAACCACACTCAATGGCGCTGAAGAAAACGATCTATTGAAAAGATAAGTTTTTAAAGCACCTTTAAAAGAAACAATGGTCGAAGACTGTCTAATATTGATCGGTAGGGCCGATCGATATGTCTAATATCGATCGGCCCTACCGATCGATAAGGTAAGAATCATCTGATGTAAAAAAGGGGGTTTTGGAGGATTATGGCCTTATGAAGCCGCTTATTCTCCCTTCTAAAATAATGGAAGTGTGTAATAATATAAATAAATATACGTACTCCTTCGAAGAAGCCAAATTTGTTGGATTTTTAACTGTTACAAGACGACCCGTCAGGAACACCGGATTGAATCCATCGACGAGCGAATGGAAAGTTCCAGAGAATTCAACTTCAACGCAGCCTTTCTAGAACTGTCTAGAAGTGAGAACTGTTTACGTTATGTCCCAATTATAGCAGCGACCTGGCAACACTTCGAAGAAGCTGCAATTGTCGTTATTCAACTACTGTGTGTTCTAGAAGTTTCTATTAAGGAACGTTCTCGTAATTACTGGACTGTGTACACTAGAAGTTTCTGTTAAATTCTGGAGAGTTCTCGAATAAAAGCCTAGCATATAAAAGGCAGTTCAACAACTGTTAAGGGGAGAGACACCCTAATACTTCATCGAGAGACACCATCGAGTCCAGACGTTATTCTGCTGTCCGTTTGTTGACCGAATCATATGAGGCCAGCCACTGACACTTCACACTTGTGACAAATTGCCTTACGCCGTTTCTACGCTGTGTATTGAGAGTGTTATTATCCATCATCGCTAGCCTTGTCGTTATTCGCTCGTGGAACCAGTTCCTACGCTACAGCACGCTGCAGGTCTACTACTGTACCATCGTCAACGTGCATGCACTACCAGCCCTTGGACCAGACCAGGCAAATATTAATTAAAGGATTGTGAGTAAGTCTAATTAATTATTGTAAATTTAAGTGAGATAAGGAGATTGTAAATAATCATTAAGTTGTTGAATTTTAATCTCGTTCTTCTGTGATCTTTCGCTGTTATTGGTTTGACTCGCGACCACAAGCCGTAACAGAATTGGTGGCCTAACATCCGGGAACGAAAAATACTAGAAAATTCGAGAAATTCTGTTGTAAATTGTAAACAACTTCAAAATGCCATTCAACTTAGATAAATTCGTGGCTAGTCCCTCAGTCGAGGAACTAGATTCATTAAAGAAGTCTGAGATTGTAAAGGTCGCAAAACATTATGGCGTTGAATTTCAGCCTTTAATGCGGAAAGACGAGATTAAAAGATATGTTCTAGAATATCTAGTGGATGAAAGTATCCTGCCTATTACAGTATTGGAAACAGCTATCACTGTGCCAACTGACAACACATTTGAATTGAAAAGGCTTGAAATAGAAATGAATAAGGAGATTAGATTAAAAGAAATGGAAAGAGAAAGGGAAAAAGAGGAAAGAGAAATGCAAATGCAAATGCAAAAGGAAAAAGAGGAAAGAGAAATGCAAATGCAAAGGGAAAAAGAGGCAAGAGAACATGAATTTAGGTTGAAGCAACTAGAGTTAGGGGTCATAAAAGCCTCAGACCCTAAAATAGGCTTGGATACTGGGGGATTCGATGTTTCTAAGCACGTAAAATTTGTCCCCAAATTTCAGGAGGATAATGTGGAGAAATTCTTTAATCATTTCGAAAAGCTGAGTGAGCAACTAAAATGGCCAAGAGATAAATGGTCCATACTCATCCAGAGTAATTTCACAGGCAAGGCTCAAGAAGTGTATTCCGCTCTGTCAATAGAGGACAGCATGGATTATGATAAGGTTAAAAAGGCCATATTACAAGCCTATGAATTGGTGCCTGAAGCTTATCGCCAAAAATTTAGAAAGTATCGTAAGGCGGATACACAAACATACGTAGAGTTTGCTTATCAAAAAGAAAGACATTTCGACAGATGGTGTGCTTCCAAAAAGGTCTCCACATTTGACACTTTAAGACAACTGATGCTGGTCGAGGAATTCAAACGGTGTGTGAATGATGACATTAAGACTCACCTTGAGGAAAATAAGGCTGACAACTTAAAGGAAGTGGCAAATTTGGCTGATCAGTATGCACTTACCCATAAGTTTGGTAAAGTGGGTCAGACTCAAAACAAGGGTCAGTTCAGTAGGCCAAATAAGAAATATGGCAATAATAGTGGCACAACAGGTAACAGTGGATCTCAGTCTGGTTCTATCTCTCCAACAAATTCTGGTAAAAAACAACCAGATTCAAGTCGTCAAAAGAACGACCAGGTCAGCTCAAACAAAGCTGCCTTTAAAGATATAACTTGTGGTTTCTGTCACAAAAAGGGCCACACAATGGCAAATTGCTTCACATTGGCAAAATTAAAGGAGACTGAAACAGCCTCCAATGCCTTAGCCATTGCAGAGAATTCTTCTGAGGTAGTCGTGACTTTACGGCCTAATTCTAACGACAAAATTAAGGAAGAATACCTTCCATTCGTGTCTGAGGGGTTTATTTCCCTAGATGGGAATTCAGCTCATCCACCCGTCAAAATTAAAATTTTGCGTGATACAGGCGCAACTCAGTCGTTGCTTCTTGATGGAGATTTGCCATTATCGGACTCTACTTCCACAGGGGCAAATGTACTAATTCAGGGGGTTGAGTGTGGATTTATTTCTGTCCCTCTCCACAAAATTAATTTGAAGTCAGATTTAGTTTCTGGGTCGGTCATAGTAGGGGTCAGACCTACTCTACCTGTAAAGGGGGTATCTCTGCTGCTAGGCAATGACCTAGCTGGTGGAAAGGTAGTAGCCAATGCAATTTTGACAGATAAACCATGTGATTATAACAACACAGAGCAATTAGAAAAGGAATTTCCAAATTTATTCCCTGCCTGTGCTGTCACTAGAGCTATGTCACAAAAGCTCGCCATGGATGATAATCTTAAACATCCACCCTCCAAAAGTGAGGATACAGTTCCCAAAAGTGGAACAAGTAGGGAATCATGTAAGGATGATAATGTTAAACATCCACTCTCTAAAAATGAGGGTATGATTTCCGAAAATAAGGATGATAAACTTAATCATCCACCCTCTAAAATTGAGGAATTAGTTCCTAAAAATGGAACAACACTCCCAAAAGAGGAGTCAGAAACTGGAAAAGATTCCAGTAAATATATTTATGAAAGTGAAGATTCTTGGTATGATCTCAGCCAATCTTTTATGACTAATCTTAATGATAGTCAGGATTGTGAGTCTCCTGGCCCCACACATAGTGAGGGGGTAGAACAGGAAAAATCAAAAATGTCTGACACACTCCACAGAGACCAGTTGTCAGTCCAACAACAACATGATGAAGAGCTTCAGCCATTAATAGCTGGTGCACTCACTGAGGATGAATCGAAAGACGTCCCAGTCTGCTTTTATTTGAAAAACAATATTTTGATGCGTAAATGGCGACCACCTGATGCACTATTAGATGAAGAGTGGAGAATTTACCATCAAATTGTGGTACCTAGGACCTATAGAAGGGAAATACTGAGTATTGCTCATGAAATGCCATTTGCAGGGCACCTAGGAGTCAATAAGACTTACCACAGAAAATTCCTAAATCACTTTTATTGGCCAAAACTTAAGAGTGATGTGGCCAAATTTTGTAAGACCTGTCACTCATGTCCAAATGGTTGGGAAGCCGAATTCAAAAATATTCCGGCTGCACCCTTAAAGCCAATTCCTGCTTTTGAAGAGCCGTTTAGTAGAGTCATTATTGATTGTGTAGGTCCCCTACCTAAGAGTAGGGCAGGGCATCAGTATATATTAACCATTATGTGTGCCTCTACAAGGTTTCCAGAGGCAATACCTCTGAGGAATATTAAGGCTCGGACAGTCTTACAAAGCTTTACTTAAATTTTTTTTCACATTGTTTGGGTTGCCGAAAGAGATCCAATCAGATCAAGGGTCTAATTTCATGTCAACTGTATTCCAGCAGATGTTTGTATGAGTTAGGCATACACCAAATTAAGTCTTCGGCTTATCATCCGGAAAGCCAAGGGGCTTTAGAAAGGTTTCACCAAACATTGAAGAATATGTTAAAGACATATTGTCATGATAATGAGAGAGATTGGGATGAAGGCATTCCATTTGTAATGTTTGCTGCCAGGGAATCTATACAAGAGTCCACTTGGGTTTCAGTCCATTTGAACTTGTCTTTGGACACACAGTTCGTGGACCATTGAAATTGTTAAAGGAGAAGTGGTTATCAGATCCAGGTAAAGACATACATCTACTTGATTATGTATCCCGCTTTAAAGATCGTCTTCTTGGAGCATGTGAACTTGCTCAGGAAAATCTGAGGCACTCTCAGAAGAAAATGAAAGCGTGGTACGATAAGACCACTGTGAAAAGAGAGTTTAAGCCTGGTGATTAGGTGCTAGTGTTTTTTTGCCTGTTTCTGGTCAGCCACTTCAAGCTCGCTTTCAAGGACCTTATGTCATTGAGAGAAAAAGTTAGTGACACAGATTACGTCATTTTGACACCTGACAAGCGTAAATCTAGAAGAGTATGTCATATTAATATGATGAAGAGATATTATGAAAGAGAAGATTGTGACATTTCTAAGGATGAAAGTGTACATGATGTAAATAGTAACACTAATGATACAGGTGATCAAGTGTGTATTATCAATACTGATTATGAACTCAGTAATGATGAGATCAAGGCTAATAATGTTCCTGACATGTGTATTAAGTTACAAAATTCTGATGTGTTGAAAAATCTTGACCAGAAATTAAGTCATCTGGATCACAAAGAAATGTCAGAAATGAAATCATTAATCTATGAATATGCATGCTTGTTCTCAGATGATCCTACTAGGACAAATTTGATTGAACATGATGTTGATGTGGGAGATGCCACACCAATCAAGCAGCATCCTTACCGAGTTAACCCTAGAAAACGACAACATCTCAGGGATGAGGTTCGGTACATGTTGGACCATGACATTATAGAACCTAGTAATAGTGAATGGTCTTCCCCTTGTATATTGGTCCCCAAGCCAGACGGTGGGTACAGATTTTGTACTGATTACCGAAAGGTGAATGCAGTCACAAGAACGGATTCCTATCCGATACCTCGTATCGATGATTGTATTGATAGGATTGGGAAAGCTACGTATGTATCAAAGTTTGACTTACTAAAGGGGTACTGGGAGATACCACTCACTGAGAGGGCTCGTAAAACCTCGGCATTCGTGACGCCAGATGGGTTATTTCAGTATAAGGTCATGCCGTTTGGTATGAAAAACTCACCGATGACGTTTCAGCGCTTAGTAAATAATCTTACGTCAAATTTAGAAAATTGTGAAGTATATGTTGATGACCTTATTGTGTACAGCAACTCGTGGGATGAACATGTACAACATGTTAAGGCATTATTTGACAAGCTTGCCAAAGCTAATTTGACTGCCAATTTGGTCAAAAGTGAGATTGCTTGTGCCCATGTGGTGTACTTAGGGCATGTGGTTGGTCAGGGTAGAGTTAGACCAATTAAGGCTAAAGTTGAGGGCATTGACAAATTCCCTGCCCCAACTGATAAAAGGCAGCTCATGCGCTTCCTAGGCATAGCTGGTTACTACAGACGTTTTTGTCCGAATTTCTCTGACATTGCTGCACCACTGACAAAATTGTTAAAGAAAAATGAAAAGTTTGATTGGACGGATAATTGCCAAGCAGCATTTGAATCATTGAAAAGGGCACTAATGAGTTCACCAGTGTTGATTGCTCCAGATTTTGAGAAGCAATTTAAGTTGGCAGTGGATGCCAGTGACAATGGCATAGGAGCAATTTTGCTTCAAGCTGATGAGCATGGTGTTGATCACCCTGTTTGTTATTATTCTAAGAAATTTGACAAACACCAGAAAAATTATTCAACAATTGAAAAGGAGACATTAGCTTTAATACTTGGTCTTCAACACTTTGATGTTTATTTGGGAACTACTAGTTTCCCTATCACTGTATACACTGATCATAACCCTTTGACATTTTTATCTAAGATGAAGAACAAAAATCAAAGATTGATGAGGTGGAGTTTATATCTGCAATCATATAATGTAGATATTAAGCACATTAAAGGGAAAGACAATGTTGTACCAGACTCTTTGTCGAGAATTTGATTTGATGCAGTACTGTATGTTGAAGATATCACTGTAAGTTTTGAAATTTTGTGTTAACTATGGCACACTGTGTATTGATGATGTTACTGTATTCATGTATCATCACCTTGCAAGACAAATTATATGTTATAATTGTACCTTCCATTGAATATTGGACTACATAATATACATACT
This sequence comes from Holothuria leucospilota, assembly GCA_029531755.1. NCBI lineage: Eukaryota > Metazoa > Echinodermata > Holothuroidea > Aspidochirotida > Holothuriidae > Holothuria > Holothuria leucospilota. The sequence goes on along the minus strand of JAIZAY010000144.1, from coordinate 77,897 downwards.
GTAGTTATTAGTGTAAAGTTATACATTGTAAATATTGTAACTTAAGTTTTGTCCGAGACGTCCAAAACTTTTTCAAGGGGGGGGGGGAGTGTTACAAGACGACCCGTCAGGAACACCGGATTGAATCCATCGACGAGCGAATGGAAAGTTCCAGAGAATTCAACTTCAACGCAGCCTTTCTAGAACTGTCTAGAAGTGAGAACTGTTTACGTTATGTCCCAATTATAGCAGCGACCTGGCAACACTTCGAAGAAGCTGCAATTGTCGTTATTCAACTACTGTGTGTTCTAGAAGTTTCTATTAAGAAACGTTCTCGTAATTACTGGACTGTGTACACTAGAAGTTTCTGTTAAATTCTGGAGAGTTCTCGAATAAAAGCCTAGCATATAAAAGGCAGTTCAACAACTGTTAAGGGGAGAGACACCCTAATACTTCATCGAGAGACACCATCGAGTCCAGACGTTATTCTGCTGTCCGTTTGTTGACCGAATCATATGAGGCCAGCCACTGACACTTCACACTTATGACAAATTGCCTTACGCCGTTTCTACGCTGTGTATTGAGAGTGTTATTATCCATCATCGCTAGCCTTGTCGTTATTCGCTCGTGGAACCAGTTCCTACGCTACAGCACGCTGCAGGTCTACTACTGTACCATCGTCAACGTGCATGCACTACCAGCCCTTGGACCAGACCAGGCAAATATTAATTAAAGGATTGTGAGTAAGTCTAATTAATTATTGTAAATTTAAGTGAGATAAGGAGATTGTAAATAATCATTAAGTTGTTGAATTTTAATCTCGTTCTTCTGTGATCTTTCGCTGTTATTGGTTTGACTCGCGACCACAAGCCGTAACATAACCAAGGAGGTACTGTGGTCTGCGGATATTTTCAACTAATGAAATATGCTCTTTAGACATGAAATGACAATAACATTCTGAACAAAATGGATACACTGTGACGTCACTGTAATCGAAACCTGAAAAGTTCGTAGTCCTTCTTTTGCTATTATGTAAAGAGTGTAAGTTTGTTGTTTTCCAAGCCTGGTACGGTGACACTTCAATGGATTTTGCATATTAAACAAACACTTTCAAGAAGCTAAACAAAATCATTGTTTAAAGGCCCCAAAAACTATTTTAATTGGAGTGGTATGCAGTAATTTCAATATTTGTGAAACCCCTATAGCTACACTGTGACGATTGCCTAACAAAAAAGTTGAGGGCACTCTCAAAATATGTTTATAAGTTGAAACCAAAGATACGACAAACGGGACATGTCCAAAGAAGTAGGATCGTAATAAAACAATACGCTGCTGCAGGCAAAAAGATCAAATTACAAGCAAAATCATACAGCAAAAGTTAAAAGCAATACAAGAACCAAATAATAGAAAACACCCTAAATAAGAGAGGGCGGTAGGGAACAGGAAGCAGAGGAGGAATAATCACTTACTTAGGTAGGATATAACCCCCCAGTGGGCTATAAGTCTGGAGACTTGTAATCCACTAGTTGTAGGTCGGTATTTGCCATTTATTTAATTGAGTGTGCTAGATGCGTTTTGCAATATGTGGTTGAGACTGGCTATGAAATTAGGCAAAGAATGAATAATCATAGCTCAACTTTGAAACACTTTCGCAGTCATCTGGACAAGCCCGTTACTGTCCATTTTTTATCTGAAGACCATTCGGTAATGCACCTTAGGCTTATGGTGCTGTATTTTGTTTGCAGATATATATATACATATATATATATATATATATATATATATTATATATATATATATATATATATATATATATATATATATATATATATATATATATATATATATATATATATATATATATATATATATATATATATATATATATATATATATATATATATATATATATATATTAAAGAACGTACCAAAACGGAAGATGGACAAAATGAAGTACTAATGTTTTAATTAGCAGCCATATATTTCTACCCCACCTGGGGTCTTCTTCAGTGGCTAATGAAGAATTAGCTAATGAATTTAGCCACTGAAGAAGACCCCAGGTGGGGTAGAAATATATGGCTGCTTATTAAAATATTAGTACTTCATTTTGTCCATCTTCCGTTTTGGATCGTTCTCTAATTTCTACATTTTACGAAGTACACGTGGACATTCTACTCATTATATATATATATATATATATATATATTTATATATATATATATATATATATATATATATATATATATATATATATATATATATATATATATATATATATATTTACAAGGTAAATACTGTAAACAGGCCTAAGTTAAAATTTAGTATATTTTGTAAGAATGATCTCTTGTCAGGACCCGAATGGTGACTGAAGAGCCAGAACTGGTACATGGATGATTTAAAAACAAATTGAAGAAAAGGTATGGCACGCCACTACCTCCTTTCCCTAAATGCATAGTTTCGCGAAACTCACCGCATATCGCCTTACAAACTCGAAGCTCCCTCTCCAATATTTTGAAAGCCTGGAAAATATCATCTTCTCCCTAAATAAATAAAAAATGTGGTCACATGAAAACACAATAGAAAAGTAAAAGAACCTGTCCTAATCTTCCCTTTAGTGATTTATATTATCAAATGTCATTCACCATTCACATCGATCCATCAACATACTTTTCCCAGTTTGGCTAATTAAAGAATGATAGACTAACCATTTTGATAGCACTAAAGGAAGCAAATTAATTTTCTCTAAGTTGCCTAACATTGGCAATGAGATCATACAGGGCTGGTCTGCCGATGAATACCGCCCTCGCTCCAAGGGCTAGAGCTTTGACAACGCCATTCCCTGTTCTGACACCACGATCCATGTAAACTTCTACGTTCGTATCTTTAACGGCGTCTGTTATCTCCGGTAAGGTATCAAGCTAATACAAGGGTATCAGGAAACTACAGAAGTAATCCCCCAGAGCAGAACAACCAAAGAATCCGATTTTTTTATATCAGCTGTGTATAAAGTTAAATGAGGTTTTACGGCTCAGTTTCTAACCAATTGGTTTAAGTCGGGCCGCAACGGCCTTTTTTTTTCCAGTTGTGGCTCACTGCCTTCTTTTCCCTACTCCATTGCTTATGCTGAGCACCAAGCACAATGGCACAAGGTCAACGGTGTCAAGCCTGCAACTACAAAGTTGCAAAGTCAGCTGTGTAAAGCCTGCAACTACATATATATAGTTTTATGATAAAAGGATTCTCTGCCAAAACAAGTATGAATTACTTCATTTTCATATGATGGGAAAACGATTTTCCTTTTAACTTGTCTTATTAAAATTTTAATAGCCTAAGATATGGTTATGACAACGAATTTTTCTTCATCATTTTCTTAACAGTGAACTGGCAAAAATGAGCATGGTATGAGAGTCCTTTTCATGACTGATACAAATGGAAATTAAAAAAAGCTGGTCCACCAGGGTGTGTGTAAGCAAATCGCTGTACAAGCGACAGCTATTCCTATGTGTGTCAGGGTCAGAGGTTTTAAAGACTAAGCATAACCATTCAGTCTGTAATCCAACTAGACAGACTGTAGTACCGGTACTACGCAGTTACTAGTACTGTCGTGTTGTATAAATAATTCTCATGCACCCAACAATATTGCGTACAAAATAATAACCTTTAATGTTCAAGGCCAATGTCTACCAGTGCAGGTACTCCATCTAATTGCCTTCCGCCATGTGCGGAAACAAAGATTCTAGAAATTCAAGTCTCTGCTACCTGACAAGCAGATTCAGCTGACAAGCAGATTCAGCTGAAATAAAGTTACAAAACAGTCACTTTACCTACAAGGACAGCCAATTTTCATCTGTAACACGGATCAGTTTAAACTAGACATGCTATGTATTGGGTAACAAGGAAAATAACACAGATCAGTTTAAACTGGACATGCTAAGTGTATTGGGTAACAAGGAAAATTTTGATATCAAATTAGTTTATCCCCATATTACTTTGTGATGTATCATTTCTTGAGATCAGCCAATTGTTAACACAAAAGGTGTCTTGCCAATAGATGTGTAGATCAAAAACTGACATTTGTGGCCACGCATCACACTTTTAGGTAAAATTATGGAACCTGTTTCTCTCATACTATCACTGGCATGACAATATGAAAATTTTCAATTCTTCTACTTGCCATTTTCAAAATAAAAACTGCTCTGGGGTAGACAGTCGTAACCTAAGCCATGAGTTAGCATAAATTTTGGAGATATGCATAAAGTTCCGGCATCCTTTAACCGTACAGAGAACTACAACATCAAGTAGCCGGTTATTTTGAGGGTGTTTTCATGTGGCGGGGTATTCTATAATTAATCCTAGTAAGTGCTCAAATATATAAGTTTTTTTTAATGTTTCATGAAATCCTTGAGTACATTGAGCGGGCTCAAGAATTGTACTTACAGTTACACATTATTGTTTGCAGCATACTATACAACACTGGCGATAAGTTTCATAGTGTCCATAAGGGACAGGTATTAAACTGCTGATTTGAACTTGTGTTTTATATGTGAGGTCAAGCAGACATTGTCAGGTCATCCTTGGATTGTTTACTGCATCTTGTATGATCCGTTATGTATACTCTACTGTATAAGCAATTTATCTACACGTAGCTCTGTACACTATGATTTGTATTGTAGGAGCCTACCCTATGGTTGAAAGTTCAGGACCATGGAGCTGAGAGGACCAGCAAAAGCTTGATGTAGCAAATACTAGACAATTGACCAGGCTTTTGAGTTGCTAGGTGGTGTGGTTCTATCAGGTACAATTTTAGCAGAGGGTGGATGCAGCACTGAAGATGGGCTAAGGTTTTCAGAATTACAGGGTAAGTTGCAGAAAGTAAACTTCTTGATTTATCCTTGTAGTTCAGTTTGGTGCCCAATTCTATTGAGAATACTTGTTTGTAAGTCCACCAGCACAAAGGTTTGTAGTAATAACAAACCTGCAAAAGAACCAAGCACCTTCTCTGTCGCTACTACCCACCTTACTTTCAACATAATGTTATTTACAGTATGACCCATATCACCTGGAAAATAAACTTCATAAAAGTGGTTTTTATGGTTTAGCCAAAATGATGTGGTCCATTCCTTCCAGGCGATTGTAAGCATCCCACCTGTGGTTAGAAAGTGGTAAGGAGTTAAAATGCCTGGTGTATAGCACAGCATTGATAACAGGCCTAAGAGCTAGCACTTTTATGTACTGTGTTTTGCTTATCAGGGTTGCAGTGGTCATCACCCATTTATTTTATTATCTATTACCCCCCAAAAACTGCAGTAAGTATTGCGTTGAATTTTTTTATTTACTATTGAATTGGACTTTTTTATTCACTTTAGGAGCAGATCCTGCAGTTACTTACAACATAAATGCTATGTAGAGTATGACTCTGGTACAATTGTATTGAAAATATTGGTCACATACTCTGCCTAAGCATGATTAAAGGAGCAAAACTATGCAGCATAGGCAACATGGAATTTCTTTTTGCCCCTTCTGCTAGCCCTGCTCGCAGCTACAGGTGGATGAGACCTTAGGGATGACATCAAGAGGACAATTAATGTTCATCATTACAAATGCTGCCAAGCTGAACTCAATAAAGGAGGCTGGCAAAGACTTCACTCAACGAACTAGTACTGAAGCTTATTCATGAAAGTGAGTGTTGAACTTCCTCAAGGGAACATTAGCTAGTAGAGATGCATAGAACCATATCAACTGGAATGAAATAAAGGCATTGGCAATCAAATAAGGGTTCGAGTTTGTTGTTCTGAAGGTCCAAAACTAAACATTCTACAAGCCAAAGTTAGAGAAAATGAGACTCATTGGTCTAGTTTCTATCTTCATAGCATTTAAAGATGTAGAGGCATAAGTACTGAAAGCAGGAAATAATTTATCCAGTATCGATCATAATTTGCTAAAGAAGCTGGCGCAATTGCTACACATATGCAAAAATGCGTAATACTTTTTTGTGTGCAAAAACATAGGGTTTCCAAGGATTATTCGATAAGATGCTCAGGAAAGACAAAGAAGGGACGGTCCCCTTGTATAGACCCAAAGAATGGAAAAGAGAAATGAGATATGAAGAGAAAAACAACAAAAAAATGAATTGGTTTAGAAAAGGTGATTACGAGTCAGTATTATTCATTGATGCAACCCCTAACAGCGAATTGGCAAAAGAACGCAGGAAGATTTACAAAGAGTGTGGTCTAAAAGTAAAAGTGGTGGAGAAAACAGGAACATCTGTGAAGAGTATGTTGGTCAAATCAAATCCCTTCAAGAGACAAGGAAAATGTAGTATGGGTGAAGAATGTGAGGTGTATGAAGATACAGAAGGAGAGATGGACTGTAAGAAAAGAGAAGTAGTGTACGAAATAAAATGTAGAGATTGTGATGGAGCAAGGGGAAGGTAAATTGGTGAATCTGCCAATAGTCTTGAAGAACGATATAAGCAACACAAAGAAAAGCTAAAAACAAGAAGTAAAGACTCTGTATTTTGGAAACATATGAAAGAGTACCATGGCGGTAAGCTGACCAATTTAGATGTAAAAATAATAAGGAGCTACCCATTTGATGCAACCTTGCGTCAAGTAAATGAAGCGGGGTATTTAAGAGAAACCGTCCCTGACTTAAACACCAAAGAGGAATACAGAGCAAATACCCCGAGACCTAGAAACATCAGTATGCAGTGACCCTTGCACCTGTACAGCTGAACTTTTAAACTGTTTTATCTTTAACATTGATTGCTTTAGCATTGAACTTTCTTTACAACCAATGTCAGGCTCTGTTCAATAGAAGTTCAATCAAGCATGACTTGAAACCTTCTCCATGTGTATCTGTGTATGTGTGTGCTCTGAACAGCACATCACTACTGTTGCCATTGTTTCCAGAAGAGACAGAAGGGGAGCCTTACAGCTGATGAGGAATCCGGTCAGGATTTGAAAAGCTTCCTTTTCCCCAAGTAAGTCCTCTTTAGCGTTGGAAATGGTCATGAATCCATCAAAACGATCAATTAAGACGTTGGCCAGAATAATGCAATTGACTAAGTCAATCACCTACAACAGAATACAGCCTCTAAATCATTTTCCCGATATGTTTTTTTACCCTTTCTATTACTGGACAAAAGATTTGTAGTTCTGATCTAATTTTATGTCCGTCAGGTGAAAACGATTTTGTCGTCAATAAGCTATGTTTTAATTTAATCTAGGATGAAAATTTCCATAACCTGTTACAACTTTCCACTTTTGAACACCTTTGCAAATTGTACGGTTTCATGTTGACTCACTTACACAAATCGAGACAACACAAACTGATGAGAATATTAATGTACACATGTCATGTCAATTTTACCTTGAAGATTTCTCTCTAGTTACAATTGTTACATATTTCTGTACGTATTCGCTGACTTATGACTTCATTCTAACAAGGCAAAATCCTCATGATGGGATCTCTTAATATCTTACTTGTGCATACCTCACCTCAGATTATCTTTTGTTAAACTTGGTAAAATATCCAGAGATACTATCTCTCCTAGTTCTGTTCACAACTAAGGAACGCAGATGATCTACATTAGTAACGATACGTTTCATGCGTAAAGAACGGCCAAACATTGTCCAGAAAATTGAGCAGTAATAAGATTGGAAAAAGCATCAGTTTGGTGTAAGTGCTGCCAAGTTAAAGTAAATGGACAACATTGCTTGTGCACCGATTTTAGGGTGGATGTTGCAGCCTAACATTTAAAAAAAATGGCCATCACGCTATCTTATGTTTAGAGTCTCTGCCAAAGATTTTTTTCTAATAAGATAGCTTATTCGATCATTTCTGAAAGCTTAGGAGAACAAACTGTGCCCTCTATGTGTAACTGAAAATGTTTATAAAATATTTTGACTCAGTCTGACATTGTTTGACAAAGTTGAAGCTGACCGAACCTTTAATTCTGATTCCGAGAGGCACTACTGGGGTGTCGCATGTCTACCTCTCGAATATGATCTACGGACTCTCGGAAGGAGGGGACATTGTAACTCTTTGAAAATGGTTTTGGCGATGACAAGGTCACAAAGTTCCAAGTTCAAATTGGCACACCTTTTCAGTGGTGATTGAGACTCAAGGCTAGTAGAGTTGATTAGAGGAAAGTAGTTGGTGGGATGTAGGATGTTACAATAGTTTTCGAGACAATCATTGCAAAAAAGTATCATTATCTCATAATACATCAAAGCCACTTTGACCACCACCATCACAATAATCACCGTCTTCGTCGTGATCCTCAACAGCATCGTCATCGTCATCATTACCAATACCTTTATTTTTATGTATACATATCGAGACCGCTATTTTTATGAAGCACTAAGCTAGTGCAACTCCTAGATAATTTTTCAATAAAATCCTGTGTTTGCCCCAGTTAGTAAGTGAATTGTGTGTCACTCTAACCTAAATTTTGCAGGCTTTTTGTTCTTTCTTAAGATAGAAAGTAGGTAGCTTGGTGGTTTTGTTTAACTTTACCCCGTTCGTTCACTAGGGAATGTATCCTAACGAGTTTCCTTTGACGATATCATCTGATTAATCCAATGAGAACCTAGTTAAATGAATTAAAGATCCTCCTAAACTCCCATTTTGAGTAAGAAAGAGCGAAATGATACCCAGAGGTGCTTACCTGTTAGCCTTTGTTTATGACAATAAATTTGAGATTGCAGATTAAATATGTAGTGTCACAGGAAATAAAATCTTGGTGAAAATTAATTTTGACTAAAATTTGTAATATGACGTACTCTATCTTGTGACGGCGTGACAGCAGACCGAGGATAATAGCGAAATACTAAGCTACTGGTGCAGGGAATAAAATCATTCATTTAGCTCATGACACATATTAATGGCGTATTGGAGAATTGTGAAATAATTAAATTCAAAGGATTTATGTCGATTTTACAATATCATTTATGTCATAGATGTAAAGGTGTGTCCATCAGCATTAATAAGGCAAGAATCTAATTACAATCTAACCTCAAGCTAGTTGCCCTCATTACATTGTGTGACAAGGATGTAGGAGTTGTTTGAAAGTGTTCACAATTAACTTACACTAAACTTCTCGGTCCTCATTTTCGCGGGCAGTGCCCTAGTTATTCTCTAACAATCGTCCCCCACAGAGGAGAAACACAAAGGTCAGAACACGCGTTACCTGATTTATTGCCGGGTAACAAATCGACGATATACCCTTAAATAACGTCTAAAGGTCACAAATAGCAGCAATAAGAGACATCACATGTTACCAAATAGGATGGGGTCTTTTTTTCAATTTGACATAAAAATAGACAACATGAAGTATCACCGGTAGCAAATGGGGTCAATTGAAGTAATTTTGAGAAAATTATGGGCTTAGAAGTGGGCGGTCGTATAGTTGACTGAGTGAAAAGGCTCTGGATAAAGGTATAGAAGCTTAGAACTCCGCTAGCAAAAAAAATCTTCAAGTCCATGGTATAGTTCATTGAAATTACCATGAATGGCCAACTCGTCAGCTTTTTGTAAGGGGTATCGTTTACCTGCCGAAAACTTCAACAAGGTTTGAGCGTCTTCTTTTCGTTTTCAAATTTGTGTGTAAGTCTTTGGAGGGTTGGGGGGGGGGGTTGCTACCTACAAAAATCATTTTAGTTTATTTCAAGTGGTTAAATCTTTACATTAAACTTTGAAAACAGGCATCACTTGGGGGCTCTTGATATTCCCTTGACTACGTTTCACGGCAGGGTTACCCTAATGTAAAGTGTATGTATGTCCATTACGCTCCAAACGCCTGTGAATCAGATCGATTTTGAAACAAAGCAGTCTTAAAATCAAGTCGATGGACCAATGATTTCTTTTTTCTTATGTAAAAATCAAACCACGGCACGACTTTTCTTTTCGTGAATCTTGTTTTTTAAAATTTCTAGTTGCTAAAAATGTAAAATTGATCAAAACTGATCATGCATGAGTTTTCCCTCTCGGCAATGTCATATTTGATCTAGAGACCGCTGCATCAACTAAACACGCTGATATAAACTTTCACATATGTTTATTCATATCATGTTTTTTCACTTTCACGTGCAATTTGGGGATTTTGATTCGACTAAAAGTTGAAAAACTTCTATATATTATTCATCCTCAATTGAGAAGGAATAAAATAAGGAAACAACATTAAAATTATGATGTCGCAGAAACCAAGTATTCCAAGTCTCTCCGTGGAAAGAAATACCAATAAAGGGCTTGTTGATCAAAAGATCGGCACAATAGTGCACACGGCTATGCGGAGAGAACAGAGGGCACCACGAGAGACTTGGCCAGTTCTAACGTATGCCAGGACTATAGTGCGTATAATTGCGTACATAAAGTACTGTCAGTGCTCTGTATTTTAGGACTTCAAGTCACAAAAGTGTGGCAAGGAGCTGACTCCCATGCTTTGAAATAAATTTTAATTAAGATACCAAACAAAAGATTTCAACAACAATTACCCGTTTGCCTCCCACCTTTAAGCTCCACCACTTTATATCTCAGTTTTGGGGGTGCGCGGAAAGTTTCCAGAAATTTTTTTCTGGCATTTTATAGTTATTGATATTAGGGTTTTCTTTGAGTTTATATGAAAATGTACTTTAATTTTAAATGTACCCCATAAGTCCTCTGGTGTTGCTTTCTTTCGTTTCTTTTTGTGTTGGTTTTATTATTTTTTAATGTCTAAAAAAGTGGGGGAAGGGAAAAATCGCCCTAATTTTTTAATCAGGCCTATAACTATGTTGTTTAAAAGGCGTCACAACTAAGTCTCTCATACCGGTAAAGGCCGCTTAAAGCAACTTAGATTTAAATTTGTTTCATTCTGAGTATCTAAATAAAAAGACTCTTACTTTATTACATTTTGTGTGTTTTATTTCAGGTCTCTGGTTCTCTTACCCGAGAAGAAAGTTGTAGCAAATATGGTTATCTTTCTTAGTGTTACTTCCTTCGGGTCTTCCAACAGAGCACTGGTGGCATGACAGGTTTTCTCGTAACAGGGATCAGTAAGTTGTTGTTTGGAAGGAGGTACATCGCTTTGAAGTGAGGTTTGCAAGGTAACATTGTAATCTGTCCTTTATATGTTTCTCGGCATTTATAAAACTTATATTATGTAGTTAATAAAAAAGGGATTTGTCGTCTGCTACAGTTTGAGTAAGACTGGGGATCTGTCTCTATTGCCATGCCTTTTCCAGTCGCTGGAAAATTTAAAAAAAAATATTACATCTTTGGACGGTCGAGTACGCGCGATGAGAGTATACCAATAATTAGGATTTAGGCTCTGTTAACATAATTCTATACCTCGCAATTTCAGGAAACTTTTCGAATTGCTGTAACAAAAATTAGACTTCTGCATCCCCAGCTCATTTGCATGGGGTTCGTTCTTTAGGAAGGGGCAGACCTCATTGATTTACTTCAATGAAACGGTCGTTTCGAGTTTTGTAGCACCCTCCCCCAAATTGGTGGGGGCGTAAATCTTCTCATCATAGCACTGTCCTGAGTAAGCCAATTTTGATAGGATTACTAGACCTGAATGATGTTGCTAGCATATTGATATCAAATTGAAGGCAACGAATAAGGGAATAATAGCTTATCATTTATAATCTCCACGAAATTGAGTGGGTCTTAGTTAGAGTATTAGCATAAATTAAACTTTCTTTTAAACCTCCTTCCAAATAACACTTTCCTGATATAATGGATCGAGGTAACGTCTGGTTTGAAAATGACCAAATTCATTACATAACAGGGCAGAAGGATTACATCTTACGACTTGGCTTCTTCCATTCTAGCGATCGACAGTATGACCAGGGACAACTCCCTGGTATGACGAAGAGTTTAGAACCTTAAACTCGGGATGGAAGCATCAAATACCAACTGAGTTATAGTTCCGTCAAAGACTGTAACACAGACCTTTACACCCTTTTACCAATATACTATTACCCGCTTAACCGTCACATAATGGTGATGTGTTTTGCCCGTCAGCGGCTTACAAGGCGGGCGCTAGAGGCTCCATTCGGGATGAAAATCGTCTGTTTTCTTGCCAAACATGTGTTTCGAAATTTCAGGAAAACGAGCTCATCCCCCATGGAAGTAGTCACGTACGTGCCAGTTAATAAAGAATTGCCAGTACTAACGCATAACCTGGCAGGCACGTGACTATGCTGTCTCTCAGTTTAGGGAATTTAAGGTTATGACCACAAGAACAAACGACCCTAGCTAAAGGATAACAAATTGTTTGTCCTTACACAGGGCAGGATGTGAAACAGTAATCAAGACAACCTACAGGTTACTGGCCCCCATTTGTTTTTCATTTTAGTAAGTAAACCTTTCTCCCCCCCCCCCCGAAATTTCCATGAAATAAATATTTTAAAATTCAAGGGAGATGTTATTGCTGATGGTAATGTAGAAAATTTTGACGTCCTATTGACGAATGTAAGCAGTTACTACAATTTGAAAATTTATATTAGTTAAACAATGTTAGTTGCAAATCCTTTGCACCCGGCAACCCAGTCAAGTATGCAAAGAAACATTTTCATGGATGCGTGCAATCTTACGCAGTGAGCATGCCCTCTTGCCAAATTTGGAATATGTTAACACCTTCAAAATGGCCCTAACACGAGAGTCTGAAATTTTCCACCAGGAAATGTAAAGAAAAATTAAAACACTGTTAGATGCAATTTCCTGGTATCTGGTTATCAAGATGCATGTCACTTAAAGTCCGTATCGAAATATACTTTCTCAAGTGACCGTGCCTGTGCAGTATTTACATGAAAAAAAGTACAATTAAAAGAACAAAGCTCAAGAAGTAACGGTAATTAGTGTTACTGGTACATTTAGGCTTTCAGTATACTATAATCCATCGCCACATAGAAAAGTTACTTAGAAGTTTTTTTTACGTCGATGATTATTGAAACAGCTTATTGGTTATATTTGATTTAAAGTATGATTAAATTCTTCACCGAAAACACAAAAAGCTTTTAGAAAGAATCGCATTGCTCCATCTCTCATCTTTACAGACGGTTTGTCTTCTGATAACTAAAATGTTGCAGTTAGTTTACTAAATTAAAATGATAGATGGTGCAATTAGTGGAATATAACTTTTATACTACTGTTGCCCTTGTATAGTATCTCTTAACGAAATAAATAATGAACATTATGAACATAGGAATAGGATGAATGAGATTTATTTTTGAATCTCTCAAATATATATCCTTGTAATTCAAGACTTACGGTACACTTAAAAATCTTTAACAGAAACCTAGTTATCACATTGATTGCTTCAACTTTACTTTCGTTGGAAAATTAAGTAGTAAAGTCCTAAATCAGATGACAAAGATTAACATTTATATCATTAAATAGAAATAAGAAACACGTCTGTGTTATGATCGTATTATAGTTATAAATAATTCTAGTAAATTTCATCTTTCCTTGGCCGTTTAATTAAAACCAGATATTTTTGGGCGTGAACCATCTGTTTTATGTTATTGTATTTTTAGTCCAGCAAATAAAGATTTTCCTGGTTCTTGTTATGAGTAGACAATTTACTTGCTAAATATTTTAAAATGTAAAACTAATTGAAAATTCAATACATGAAATTATTTTCAACTGCCGATTGTTTTCTTTTGCACATTTTGGTAGAATGTGTGGAAGCATATCACAGCTATCAAATCTGAAATGATGTTTACCAGCAAAAGATCGGTTTAAGCTGTAACTTCTATGAAATCAATTTCCTTAACGCAAACAAAAATTGACTTGCACAGACTTTTACACGGCGCAGTTAGTTATGGAATAAATTAAATTGGTCTTTAGCCTTTTTCGTTACTGGAGATTTTCAATACATAGCCTACAGTACACGTTGCATGAAATACCACTACCATGCTGCATGCTGTACAGCATGTAGTACTGTACGGTGGCACTCTAGTTTCTTAGTTATATTCCTTCCTTATAACAACGACAAATATTCAGCACCCTTGTATGGGTAACGACGGATGCAGCAACCACCACTTTTCACAAAGACAGAGAAGGAAGCTGGTGGTACAACCGTGTTGAAACGAGACAAAATACAATTACGAGATGATCGGCACCTCCATCGGATGAAGGGATACAGAAGACAACAGGTAGACGGCGATGGGAAGATGTGAAGATCTATGACACATTAGGATGCAGGGTTTTGTCTTAAGTACAACGTATCCACCTTACAAGTATAAAGTACATAGATTGATTCCTGACCTGAGATATGGAGTTTTTCCCCTAACAATGCAAAATCGACATTCCAACTGAAAAGTAACAGAAGACAAAAACTGAAAAGATAAGTGCTTACAAGAAATTTAAACTAAGGCCGTGAGTATGACAAACCAAACACTTTCCTCTACACCATCAACATACGCATTGGTAAACTGTTATAAATATAATAAAGTCTCTGTGATGATCAGGATGCTTAGGAAACGGCATATTTGTGGAACAAGTATCTGGATGAGGGGTAATCTGTCTATTGACTCGGTGTCGATCGGCTCTCTGTGTGAAGAAACAATACGTGTTACGTAATACGGCGGTTAGAACAGGTAGCATAAGTGAGGAATGCGTTCAAGGGATGCGTTGTTCTTCGCCGCGCTGGGTGCGGACTGTCTGTCCACTGCTGCCAAGATCTTTGACAAGTAAACACCTCTGTAAGGGGTCTTGTGGGGGGCATTGTTGTTACACAATTTGGCTACATAGTATTTCTGAAGGCAGGTTGTAACGTTGGGTTCTCTTCGCAGCAGAATCTACTTCGTTTTGAAAGGTACTTCGATGTTCAAACTCTCCGATGTTATGGTGCCAGAGAGGAAGGAGTCCTTCGGGTAACGCTAGTAACGGGCAGTCGATCATTCATTTTCGCGTAAGGTACTGCTCAGACTAATATTTTATACTACACGGGGGTCTAAACGTAGTGGGGAGTTAATAGTGCGACCCCATAGAAGGAGATTGTGCATGTCATATTAAAGAAATTCTATGACTTGGAACGTTGTGCTTGGAACGTGGAAAAGATTAGGTGGAAAACGATAGGTGTGGGTCTATTACCATGATGCGCCACCTATCATAGTATGCGTGGGGGGGGGGGGAAGTATGACGAAATGGCAGGGGAAACGTTAGGCATGACACGATAGAAACTTGGTAACTATGAGAGTAGTGGTCTTATTCAGGTGCTCATTGTTGGTGCATATATTAAGTGTTTATAATAAATCGTTATGTCTCATTTGCTTCAAAGAGATGTTGTATAGTTTTTGCTGTAACATACAATCATTACTCCAAATTGTCTGATGTGGACTTCGCTTAAATTATGAAAGTGTTTGTCGGGGTTGTTGGCCAGTTATAATGCATCTAAAAACTTTCATGATGTATAACTTATCTGGCGTGGCACGTCAGTTACTATTCAGAAATGGTAGAAGTGAAACAAAGGGGGGTGGCGTGTCTAACATTTAAACGTTTGCGCCATGCAAATACTGGGAATTTTTCTATATAATCTCTGAAACAGTGCAACGTTGTACATGAGTTGGGGGACGGTTATTAGCGCGATTTCCACGAGTGCGGTCCACAGGACTAAGGTTACTGCAGCGCTGGATTACCGACTACATGGAGAGCTAAATTTTGTATTATTTATTATTGATTTTAATGTATAGTGGTTCAGACCAATATGTTGACCCCGCTCAACTTAGGAAAAGATAAGTGAAAAGGATTTTACATTATTTTGAGCAAATTTGATACAACCTGAATCCCCTTACCCTATAAGAATTTGATTTAATTGTATTGTAGTTGTTGACCCCTTGATTTATCAGGAGGGATGAGAAGAGAAGGGATATGTACTCGTTAGTTTAAGTTTAACCGGTCTTTACGTTGTTCTTTGTGTAGGGTCATCGTGTGCATTTCGCATTTCCAGTACTACCAGTAGCAGCGAAAGATCACAGAAGAACGAGATTAAAATTCTGTTTCTTATTGCTTAATTAGTTTAATTAGTCTCGTAGCAGCCTGATAAATAAGGTTGAATTATTCGTCGTACGGCAGTGCCTCTCTCTGTATATAAGTAACGCTTGGGTGCTGTTTGTACGATGAAGAATTTTTATGTAGAAGGATAAATACAGGCAATAAGATACCCAAGATGTGTAATTCAAACACAAGAATAGGTTGCAACTCATTGTCGTTTACTATTTCATCCACAATACAGTATGGAGCATGGGAATAAATACTTGACTTTTGTCTTCACACGTTTGTCTGTACCAGCTTCCATCAACAGTAAGGCGTCTTCCCTGTCATAACATTCCTTGTCATAACATAACACTCATCGCGTCTCCCCGTGGGTCCTGGGAAGGGGTTTCTCTAGCTGGCTACTGTTCGATACCGTTCGACAAATGAAGGGGAGCAATAATGTGACAAGGATGAAATCCCCGACTCTATATATAAGAGTGAGGTATGCCTGCTTTGGTGGGCCACATGATCATTGGTTACTATTTAGCTAAACAAAACTAAATTTTGAAAGAATTGCAGTAACATTTTAGAGCGCGTGAAGCTCGCTGATTTTTTATTTTTGGTTTTTGCTTGGTAGTATTGAATAATCTGCAGCGATTAAAAAGTACAGGTTCTGTCCCATTTGATGGCTAACAAGATTTATGCATGGTACTACGAAAGGATTATTATAAATTATATTACTTAAAAAGTATTATTTTAAGCCCCCAGATGACTCCCTATTTTTATTAACGCGGTATAAGAGGGAACAAGACCTATCTAAGGGAACTATAGCCGCATCACCCTCCCTCTGATCACCTCTGACTAGGATACTAGAACCGAAAACACAGGCATGGACTGCTCAAAGTCACAGTTCGGAGCATGGCTACCATGCAGTGCACTCTAAAAAACGTGTTCAGCAATTGAACACTTGTCTTGACCCCATTTTGTAAGCGCGTTAAAACTCTTAATATGTTTATTGAATAAACCCTAACTGTTTAGCTAATAAACTTGTTTTGAAACAGAAAGTTTAGGTGTTACTCACGTGTGTTTAGCACCTAAACATGGTTACAAAGTAGGGTTAAAAAGTGTTTAGAAAATGTTTAATTCCTAAACACTGCTTCAGAGTGTGTCGGACGGTAACCAAACTTCTTTCTTATGAGAGGGTAGAGGAGTGGCTGGAGGGAGACAAAAGGAGGAATTAGAGTACGCTTGCGAATATGTACACTTACGCGTATAACTCATGAATATACTTTAGTACTCAGATACTTATGAAAATTTAACAATTTTTTTTTAATCGTCAGGTATGTCGACAGTCATCTTGTACACGACAAACGAGACAACAACATATTAAACGGCTTTTGTGTCTACACTATGTGTGTGATTGGCCCTACATTTCCATGTTGAAAGCCATAAATGCTACCCTCTATTCGGCAAGATGTCTTCGGATATCTCTGTCACATGCAACCAGCATTTTGTTGGGCTGACGGATCCCAACTACGGTAGCGCCAACCCAAGATCACCTTCCTCGAACCTGTTAAAACTAACAATTTGAATTAGGAAAGTTTTCCAAGAAGGGAAAAAGATGCATACATTTGACTTTATAACCTTACGTTCATATAAATGTAAACATACAAGCTGCTGTCCATTTCATTTGTTTTCATTTTTTTCAGTTTATACGTGTCGGTTGAGTACGCCACTTGCCATTCTCTTATGCTCCCACTACTCAGAAAATTGTTAACCAACAGACGTACTCAATTATACTATCCTCGACAACACAAACTGACGAAAAGAAATTTACACTTGCCCTGCCCATTTCTGTGGCAACTTTCCGATCTAATGAACTTTTTGGAGACTTGTTTGTCTCTAGGAGCTTTTTAATGAAAAAACAAAATCCTCTTGAAGGAATCTTTTAATTTTCTTATTTGCCCATAACTGAACTCGATTCTTTTTCTGTTTGAAATCAACACTTCCTGTAAAATCAAGTGTAGCTATTCAATCAGAATGGTGCTTTACTCTACTTTCTGACCTTCCACCACACCGTACAATTGGCAATTGGTTTAACTGATATAACTCAAGTCAAAATTCTGCATCTGTCTACGGTTGGCATTCTTTTATAACTCGTACTACTGTCAACATGAACTATCTCCTACATATATACAGGATCCCCCTTTTGATTTTGTCGACTCTTCTTCTTCGCATCCAAGTTTCATCAACAGAGCAAGGTAAGTATTTCCAAAAATTGTTCTCAAAAGAGGAAATTTAACTAACATCTTTGGTACTAAGATTCAATTTGACAAGAAAGCTTCTTCTAACACCTAACGGAGAGTGTATTTCTACCAAAGCCGATAGTATAATCGATATCACTGGACTTAATTACTTGCATTACTTAAATTGGAGAAAGAATTACCCAGAGAATCTCTAAAAATCTTTGGTGCAAATAGATTTGATCAAAATACCAAGGAATTATCACCCTCCCTCTGAGCATTTGATGAATATTATTACACACATAAATAATCCTGATTATTCAATGGACCTTTAGTAAAGTATGATTTAAGACCGCTCAAAAGTAGTCTTAAGGCGTCAATAGTAAGAATAAATTGGCTAAAAGGCGTGAGGTTTTGTCTTAAAAAGATATTCGTCGATTAAAAAAGTCTTAATAAACTGCATGCACATTTGGAGGGAACGCTAAGATGTTTCAATCGAATCCAACCCAACGGAAATAAATAGTTTTTGTTTTCAATTTTGGCAATACCCTGATTCAAAGTCTTATATATTACCCAGTTATATAATTTGCTATTCTAACGAACATATACAAATAGGTTCAAACATTGTAAACAATTTACAGGCACTATTAAACCTGAAACCAGCTGAACGTTTCCTTTACTATGTGGTTTATTGAATTTCGTCATTCTAAGCAATCAAGAATAGGAGTCGTATTGTCTTCATAGTCTGTACACAAACAGATATCTTCCTTTAAACTTATTTCATAAGGAAATATTATTTATATTTACAAATTACTAACAAAATTTGTCTAATTTACAGGCTATGGATTTGTGTAAATCCTTCTTAAGTTTAATCGTTTGCTCTTATATAACAAAATATGTTTAACTTTGATAGCCTTTAGGATATACAGGAGACTTAATGGAAAGCTAGTGATCATATTACTGACGAGTTGCAGCGCGAGTACATTTCTACGTAATTTTGTACTTGCCTCGAATTTGTTCGTAATAATTGTAGAGTCCTATCACACAATTCTTCTTTTGACTTAAAATTTATTTGTTGAAACAACGAGGCTGTTAAGATTGAAACTTGAAATCTTGATGAATCTTTCAACTCTTTGTTATATCAAAAAATATGTCATGCACTGTAAATAACGGAGAAAATAAATTTCCATAAAAAATGTAGAATCGAAGGTAACTTTTGGCACTTTTCAGTCGTAAACAAAAACACGACTAGGCCAAAGATACGGTTTTGTTAATTGTTCTGAGTTCTAGAAGGCAGATTTGAAACAGTACTTCAAAAAGTCAAAGTAGGCGATAAGAAAAATATAATAAACGTATCGACTGAAGAAGTATTTAATTTACTATTAAGGTAACAAACAACTTTGGGTATATTTCAACAGTTTATTAAGGTCAATATTGCCCACACATACTCCTCCTTTAAATATCATTGCGTTTGGAACTATTTAATGTTGAATGCTTGTTTTAGGCACACACTGGTTTGTACAAAAGAAATTACAAATTTAAAAAACAGAGACTTGTAATCTTTACGTTTAATTTTAATATCTATCACAGTTTAACAGGACCTGGAAATCTGTTTTAAACTTGTTTGCTGCCTTATAATACACTAATAAGAAAACTGCAGAATAGTTTGCATTTTCGTAGTTCATAATTTCCCTTCAGAACTTAAAAGAAAACTTCAAAGTGGTTTACCATGCAGACAGGGGCGATAGGAGACAAATAATACACATCACCAAAACAAAAAAAATACTCGTCTTTTCGGGGGCGCAAAGTCATAACTTTAAGACAAGTATAGACTCCGTGTTAACAGTTATCTTTGTATATCATTATAAAAATTAGGGATGTTAATTTCCATTGAATTTATTCGCACATTAAACACTGATTATAATATCATCGACAATCGTTGTTAAGGTTTCAAAAAGTAAGCAAAGCACACCAGGTGGTTAGATATTCAAGGGGGGGGGTTAAATGTCTACTTCTAATAATTATGGGCAAGATTTATCAGTTTTTAGTCACAACTGTACTTTGCATGTTGAGGGACATTTCACTTTTCAAGAAACCTCTTGTTTCGTAGCAACTCATCTAAGAGATCTTTACTTTGTATGGTAGGATATGTACCTTAACTAAGGTTTTATTTTTCAAACTTACATGTCCAAATGTCATGTTTTAACTTTTACAATTGAAACAATAAAATATTTTGGGAAATTTGCTTGTGACTAGACAGTTTTCCGGTCTCTGATGTTATACTAAATTGCTCTAAACAATTCTTTAATTCCAAACTTTAAAACCATGATCAAAGTGTAAAATCAAATATTTCTCTTTTCTGTAAAATGAAAAAGTAGTAGAAAAAGAGTAAATTAATAGTTATTGTTTTTATATTTCTAGAATAAATATGGTGAACGCTGTTTGCCACAAAGTGGTGTTTTTCACCCATACGCATGTATTTTGTAGAATCCAGACCCATCACCGACCATACTTGGGTTAAATAAGTACCAGTTTATTTTTCCGAATTTTCTGTTCTTGATCACAGACTTTTCACTGGACGTCAGAGTTGCACAGTGCAAATGTCTCATATTAAATATACATATTTCGACAACTCAGATTTAATTACAAGGAAATCTATCTTTCTTAACTTGAAATAACTCTTCAATGTTATTTTTCCGTTTGGAGAAATTCATGAAGGGTCTTCGTCGTAAGTTCTAGATTTTTATTCTGTGACTGCATACTCTACTGAAAAATCCTCATTATTCATGTCGGTGTTTTGAGATTCTGTTATGTAAAGTACTGCCTAGGAAAACTTTTGTGTATTTCACGTTATCAGTGCTCACAATTAGTGTTTAATACGCTACTCAAACTTATCTTTCGTTGAAGGTTGCCATAAAGGTAAGGACATTAAACATATTATCCACAATCCAATCAATACAAATTGGACGTAGCACTTACTACACTATGCCAGATACTATACGAGCTTCGAAAATAAATGTTTCCAGAGATAACGTCAGTCTATGCATACCGTGTAAACTTTTAAGGTGCTGCAATACTTACTCCACTCAGGGTCATCTTACTTCTTTTACCAACAACCGCAATATCCAAAAGATTGCAAAGAAGCTCGTGACCAGTGTTTAACTGTTAATTTAAGCCATGTTTACACCATCAAGCCAGATGGATATCCAAAGCCCTTTGAAGTATATTGTGATAATGAAGCTTCATCCGGTGGCTGGACGGTATGTCAGTCTAAAAATTTTTGTAGGAGGTATTTCATGCAATTCAATTTAATATAGTGTGGAATAATGGTATTGTCACTTACTGTGGGCAAACTGTATTTTCAAAATGCTTTCTTTTCCCACAGAACAATTTTTGGAAATGTACACTACAACTAATAAGTCGTAAATCAAACTGTTTGTGTTATATTTAGGCTAAATTCAACAAGAATGGTACTGGTACAAATCTAGAGCAAGAATTTCCAATCAAGTTCTTAGTGCATTCGTGAACCAATAATTCGGATAACAGTCTCCAGGGGAAGTGATTATCGTTTAAAAAAAACGTATAGCCCCTTGGATTAGCGAAAGCATTCATTTTAAATGGGTAACAGATGATCAAAGGCTCCTTAAATATCAATGTTTCCAAACTTAAATGGGAATACTTAAATTAATTAAGTCTTTGTCGTTGGTCCGGCAAAATTTCAGTTCTCCCTGGCATGCAGTTTGGTTCTCTTATTTCGATTTCTGTTACTGGAGTAGTAACTTTGTATGTAGAATAATTGGTTCAGTTATCTTCAGATGACTTTTTGATCCATTGAATTGAATGCTGAAAAGCGCATTGATAATCTCCTTTGCGATATGTCAAGTCACTCCATTTGACATTAATTTCCCACAAAAACATTTTATAATTCTTGGAACTCATCTTCTTTTCGCCCACCGATTTATATCTTTCATTAAATTAGGTTATTCAACGTCAAATAGATGGCTCCTTGACATTTAGAAGAAGTTGGGAAGATTATAAAAATGGATTTGGCTTCTTGTCGAGTGAATTTTGGATTGGAAACGACAAACTATCGTATTTAACGAATCAAGCAGTGTACGAGCTCCATGTTGACTTAACACTGTCCAACGGGTCATCTTTCTACCTTAGTTACAACTCTTTCCGTATCAGCGATGAATGGGGAGATTACAATATAGCGTCCGCTAAAGAATTTCGCAGTAATTGGAGTAAGAACGTCATAAGTTTGAGTTTAAGTTAGAGTTTAAGTATTAGTAAGTTAGTATTAGAGGTTGAGTTTAAGCATTAAAGTTCATTGTATGCACTTTGGTAAACGTTATATTGATATAAGTAATCATCTTTCTTCAGTCATGGAATATTTGTACACCATTTATAATCCACGTGTAATGCTTTAACTTGATGTCATATGCATGCATAATACAGAAAAAATTACCATATCTTTAATAGAGAACAATATTAATGAGTGCATTCCCTGCAAGATATTTTACTAACTTTTCTTCCTTTCTTTGCACAATAAAGGTTGCATTGTTTCACTATGTCCACTTAACATGACTCGCGACAGTTGTTCATGCCAGAACCTGTGTACCGATCCAATCGGACAGACAGATTGCTATACTGAATGTGCAGAAACCTGTGTCCCAGAAGGATGTTTTGTGACTGAAACGAACTCATTCATTACGGTATGAAATACATTTTTGCAGTTTGACAGAGTTTGTGGAAATACTTAGTGTTTGCAAAGGCAGAACTTGTCCCCAAAAATACGCAATATGTAGTATATCTTAAAAGTGTGTGGCCCATTTAATCGGTCTTATCTTCCAATTGGTACATTACAGAATGGTGAGTCATTCATTAACGTGGACTGTACGCAAAACTGTACTTGCATCGACAATCAACTCAGTTGTAATGTAGACTACGAATGCAGTACTGGTGCAACATGTTCAGTTAAAGAAGGAATTCGTAAATGCTACTGTAATAAAGGCTTCGAAGGAGACGGAGAAAGATGTGCTAGTAGTATTTTCAAGGACTGCTACGAAGTATATGAAGCTGGTCATACAACAGACGGCATCTATACCATACTGCCGACAGATTGGCCAGGATCGCCATTTGACGTCTTCTGTAATATGACTTTTGGTGACGGAGGATGGACTGTAAGTCTTCGATATTTTTAGGACAGAACTTTCAGCTAACTGAAGTAGTATAATTTTAATTTTAGCCCACACTAACAATGACTTTCATTTGGACATGTTAGTTTTTCATTATGTTGTCTTGTGAACATACCGACAATATGATTATGATACCAATCTTCTTTTTTTCATAAATCTTAACTTAAAATAATTAATGATTATATCAGTATTTATTACCAAACATCATAGTTTAAGTAAGAGTTAAGACTGCTCTGTGGATTAAACATTAGACGTATATGTAAAAATCGTGATAGGAAGATGGACGTTCTACATTTTTCATTTAAAAGGATCTGTTTCTTCTTTAATGCTCTTGGTATGCTTTAGTTTGCTTTCTTGACCTATTGTTTGTTCTAAGCTCAAAAGAATATAATTATCCTGCTACATGTGCTTTCCTGTAGGTTTTCCAGCGACGTGTTGATGGCAGTACAGACTTCTATCGTAACTGGACAGAATACAAGCAAGGATTTGGTACACTGAATGAAGGAAATGACTTTTGGCTTGGCAATGAACAGCTCCATTTCCTAACAGATCAGAAGGATTGCATCTTACGTATTGATTTCGTCCACTATAGCGATCGATTGTTTTACGAAGAATATGGAACATTTAAGATAGGTGATGAAAGTGACAAATACCGACTGAGTTATAGTTCCTTCAATGGAGGAAACACAGGTTTGTACACTCTGTTTTCGATATCGTGTTACCTTCTTTTTCGTAACATTTAACTGTAACTTTCCTGTTATAAAGAATTGCCGAAGCCAACCCGTAACGTGGTAGGCACATTAAGACAACGCCCTACAGTAAGACAATTTCACGCGTATCGGGACAAGAACAGCCAACTTCTAGGAACAATAGATTGCTTGTCGTTCCACACCATGACGTATAATCACGCTAAAGGTACTAAGTCGTATACGAATGCATGGTTGTCTTTAAAGACTACTCACTGCGTCAAATAATATCAAAGTAACGGATTAATTTCATGAAGCCACAAGATAACGTACCCTTGCAAGGAAGCCTTTTGAGGGCGCGTGCAACAGTTGGGTTTTACGATGCCTGACTCTGTTAAAGATTTTAATGTCACTATGCTTATTAATAAACGAGAAAATGACTAGAAATACATCACAAATTAATAAGCACAGCGCTATTTAAAGACAAGTGAATAATTTTTTTTTAAGATCTCAGTGACGGAATTAAGTATAAAGATGGAAACTGGATGAACGAGATTTATTTCCCAACTTCTGAAAAAAAAATTCAGGAATTTCAGAAATTCTACAATAAAGTGAATATAAAAATTATAGGTACTTTACCTATCACATGATTGTCATATCGCTGTGTATGTTGCACGAAGAGAATAAAGACTCGGTTAATATGCAGATGTATGTTTTCATGATAAGAATACATAAAACGCACCTGGGTAATAAACACAAATAGTTCTAAGTATGTGGTTTGAATAAATTGCAGATGTGTATTGTTCCTTTAATTGATTGCCAGAATTATCTGCCTTAAGCCAAAACTTTTGATTTAGTTTAGAAAATCTATTCCAGGTGTGGATTGTTTCAATCTGCTTGTTGAAAATGAATAGTCGAATGTTTTTGGTTACAATAAATGAATAGCCAATTTTCCTTTTCATTGGCGTAAAATGTAAAATTAAAGGAAACTCGAATGCAGAAAAGTGATTCTACACATTCACTAGCATTTAGTTGTTCACACTAAGTCTTTTAAGTCATTGCATTTCTGACATAATCCAAAGATTTTTGGATCTGAGTTTCGTTTACAAGGAACTCTAAAGAAAAGATAGTTTAGACCCTAGGTTCTTGAGCGGTGGTTCTCTGGCCCTTTGCGGCTCGCCTGGTGAACAAAAATGACCGGTGCAATATTCTAAGGAACCCATACTTTGAATAAGATACAAAACTTTCGAACGAAGCCCTAGCTATTACAATAAGTTGCAAACTTCAAGTAAAGGAAACCAGCAGCCCGAAACACTTGAGAACCCCTGCATCTTTTTGTTGACTACAATTACCTTTATACAAATAGACAACTGACTTACATTAAAATTAACATAATAAAATGAGATTATGAAATAAATTTACTCTTCAGCCGCAATTAAATTTTACTTAAGATTTAAAAAAAAATTGAAAGTGCATGAATTACCATTGATATGACGTAAAATATGCAGCCCTGCAGTACTGTGACTTGAATATTTACTTGTACCAAACACAGGTTGGAGTTATGGTGCTCTGTATCATAACAAAGGTAAACAGTTCAGCACACGTGACCAGGACAACGACGGATGCGGCAATCACCACTTTGCACAGAGACACAAAGGGGGCTGGTGGTACACCAATTATTGGTGCACTAATTGCTATGGTAGCTATTGCCGTTATTTTGAATACGGAAGCAGCGGCTGCTATACGCTTGGTACTTATACAAACCTAAACAGTGACTACAACGGAGGCAATGGAGAGAACATCTTTTACGATTTGGCTAGTTACAGTAACTGCAACCACAAGTTTTCGGAAATGAAAATTCGCCCATCCAATGGATAAAGTACCCGTTGCCATGGAATAGATGGCATTAATTGGCATTAATTAACCTTCTGAGACTTATCTCTCTGTATACGTTTTTAGGTGATGTATATTTTTTGAATGAACTAATTCACGTTGAAATGTCGCAATATTCATACTCCTTTTTTGTATCATATATGTTGGCCGCTAGAAACTTTACAAGAAGGCAATCTATGGGGTAGCAAATTTCATCATTTTTTCTGGACATTTGTGCTTAATGACATTTAATTAATAAAATGATAAACAAATAATGACGAAAGACCACCTCTATGTCATTTGAATTTGGGTGGTGAAGTAGCTATAAGAAGTTTAAACTTTATCACACTTACGGCTTAGTTTGAGTCCCACTGTTTTGCCAAATTTAGGCAAATTTGCCCTTTGGCCATCACTATTAGCAACCCAAAGGCACTATTTTAAAGAGTATCTCAGTTCTAACATATTATGTGACTTAATGCCCTTAAAAAGTAATGATAGTAAAATAAAGGTAAAGCAAAACCAGTTTTTAACTAATTCGTTCTTTTAACTCTGACCTTTGTTCGTTGAGCTTTGATGACCTTTGATCTCAATTACGCATACACCCATTTTTATGGCCAGGTGCCTACACACCAAGTTAAAACCTGATTACCCTTACAGTTTAGGCAGAGATGGCCACAGCCTTTTTCAAATAATTGTGCAAATTTGAGATTTGACCTACAACTTAAAGGTGATCGGTCGTCATAAAATATTCTTCGTGACGTCAGCCTTTTCTTGAAATGTTTCTGTAGTCGTCACTGTTCAACGGATACACCGTACAAGCATGGTATAGCTAATCGGTAAGCAAGAAGAGACGTCATGTAGCTGTATACCTACTAGCTATACCGATGTCATCATAGCTACTTGTACGGTGTATCCGTTGGACAGTGAAGACTGCAGAAACATGTCAAAAAAAGGCTGACGTCACAAAGAATATTTCAAGACGACCGATCACCTTTAACCTTTGAACGCTACCCTCAGCATTATATTACACCATATCTCACATAGTTTCAAAATTTCATTTGCTTTCATAAATTTTTCATACATACTAGTCATACATACCAAATGAGGGCAACTAGGTCTTTCTCCTTTGCTGCTGTCTAACTCTGGAACAAACTTCCCCCATCTGTTTGTTCAGCTACATCTTTGGATACTCTTAAAACAAAACCTAAATCCCACCATTTTTGAACTTTCAATTGTTCTGGTTGTGGGTGACAGGCAGCGCCATGAGTGTCTCCTTGGCTGACTGTCATTATTATTAAAAGCCAGTTTAACGTAATTTGACCTCTGACGTCTAACCACTGATCTAAGACTCCATCAATTGCGCATGCACATGCATTTATGGTCAGCTACCGACCAATCAAGTTTCAATGAGATCGGCACACGGTTAAAGAAGGAGTTTGCGACATTCTTTTTACTCACGCATAAACTTGGGGACACAGACACACCTTAACATGTCTGATGTAAGGAATACTTCAATGAGTCGTGTAGCGAACAAAATTTTTGTGGGGAACTCGGGGGAGGGCTCTCCTATTCCATGGGACTTGCCTCAAATAAGTAATCATCAAAAACTCATTAACATTTTTGTCACTCTTAGATTTTCCAATGGGGCCGTGGGTGGGAGACGTGCTCATGTTCTCAAGCCCCCACCCTTTTAGTACGAAACTGATTTCATCTCCCTTTAAATTTCTTTAAGGAGCCGAAAATACTTTTCAATGGGATAAAGAGGTTCTCCTAGAACTGAACTTTCTATCGTGTTCATGTTAAGTACATATACCTGACCTAATATGCCCCGTTAAAATTTTTTCAATGAGATCATAAACTTGATTTCGTTATATCGTGTTTTGGAAAGGTTAAAAGAAGGAAAGGGTTTAACTATATATTATTTTATATAATTTTGGTTTCAAGTTGCTTGTGAAGCCTCAAATAAACGTACTATGCCACTTTATAGGCTATAAAGCCAAAACAAGTAAAGAAATTTATTGAAAAACCGTGTGGATATTTTCTGAATAGATTGACGGAGCGAACAGATTAGAGAACGATTTCGTGCTATTGCTGACGACTTCACTTAATTTCATTTAGGTACGTACTTTCCTTCATTTTGTTCTGCCTTTCTCTTATAATGCTCGAAAATTTCGCCTAGCGCATGGCGACGTAATAAAGAGTGTCATATAAGCAGTAACGTCAGGTGCAATCTTTTGTGCAACATAGTGAGGAAGATGAGTACATAACGATGAAACGGTGTTGTTTTACTGTTATTACTACTGCACAATTAATACAATTAATACTACGGAGGAACACAGGATTTTCACATACGCCTGTTCGCATACGGATTTCCTGTCTTACTACATGCAGCGACGTTTAGCGTGTCAAGAATTTAATGATTTGACTATAAGATAGAGTAGGACAAATCAAAGAACAATTGGAAGTAAAGAAGAGACGCTGCAGCAGTCTTGTATCATATGCAACGTTCTCATTTTGATGGACATTAGCTAAAGCATCACTTCGAAACAAACCGTATCAACGGCTGCTATACATGTGGTTCCGATACCACCCTTAACGGTGACTACAACGAAGGCAATGAAGGGAACAGATTTTTGTTGCACTAATTATGGTGATGATTGCACTCATAAATTTGACCAAAAGAAAATTCCCTAAATCAATCCACAGGCTCTTCGATGCCCCTAGGTTTACTTAACTCTAAACTACATAAATTGTAATTCCGTGAATTATTGATTTGTATTCGTTTTTTAAGTAGGTGAAATAAATTTATTCACATTAAAATGTAATCAGGTTAATATGTAAGACCGTACTGGAAAAGTGACGAAATACAATTTCGAGGAAAGGATTTTCTCTGTGGAATTTATTTTCAGTCGTGTTGGTGTTGTGTGAACATAAAAAGGGTTGTACACATTCCTTCAGTGATATCATCAACTTGTTTTAACATGCTGTGTGGGAACAAAATTAAGATGGGGTAGGGGCGAGACGTGGAAGTAGTCACGTACACCAAACACGTGAAGAGAAACAGGAAGGAAGCTGGAAGGAAAAGCTACCAGGTGCAAGTAAGGAAGGAAACGGAAATAAACAAATCTGCGTGGTATACTGGCAGTCACAATGACCTACACAGAAATGGATAGTATATGTTAAATATTATTCGACACTGTAACGAAGAAGTCAACCAACAATTAGGCCGCAGCTTTTCGTTAGCTTTGATAATACAACAGACTACCAAATATGCATTTAATTCTATTTCAATAAACCGACAAAACTGGCAAGGGGTATTTCAAAAGCCATTCTGCATTAGAAACGACTAGCAAAACGCCAATAAAATTGGGTAAAATTGGCAAAATGGCGGCGCACATGGTCAATTTTCCTCCGGTCGCTGGAAAAGTAGATTCTCTCGAAATGATTGCATTGTCCTTACAATTTAAATCAGGCATAGGCCATGAAGCGTGCGTAATTACATACAAAGCCCTCTGGAAGATTGCATTAGGAATTATTTTCCATGAAACAAATTGCGCAAAGGCTTTGGACTATGACACTTCAAATTTTAGGACAAAATTTTTCTGCCACCTACGCAAATCTGATTAAAGTATTTTTGCTAATCAGCCGAACGTTCATTTTTTTTTTCTTGAAATATCCAGGAACACCTGAAGACAATGCCCCTTCATACCCTTCCAACTTAGTGTGTTTCTCGGTAATAACGTCTATTCACAAAAGTAAGAAAGTGTACTCTTTACACTTTTGTGTATAACCCTACATTTGCATTATTTGAAAGGTTGTCATAAATGTAGTGAAAGGTGCTCATGTAGTATCACCATGATGCATCGACAAATTTGTCACATACTCATAAATATCACCAAATGTTGCCATATGAGACATGCCTTTAGCCTCAGGAACCAGTTATATTGACAGGAAAATCCTGGAAAAATACGTATTGTTTTACTTTCTGTTCTCGGTAATAACGTCTATGCACGAAAACAACGAAGTGTTAAGGCAAAATTCTAACTTTAGAATGAAAAACATAATTTATAACATTACACAGAAAGAAGATTACAACCATGCAGTGATTCAACTAAAGGTAAAAGCAAGCAAAGTGCTTGAAAGTTTGGTAGTTGCGTAGTTTGTGTTAGATAACAACTATTTATTCGAAGACACACCTCAACCTACTTTTACAGAAATATATTTCAAGCACCCTTGGGTCATTTTAAATGTTTAGTCAAAAATCAATGTGGGTGAGGGGTGGGGTATGAGTCTTACCGCCTTTCCATACGTTGGCACTTGAATTCATGTATTAAGACGTAAGTTGTCATATTTAGCTTTGGGTTTGAAAAATTTTGGCCGGATTCCACCTAGCGCGTGTTACTATCAAAGATGCATTCGGCAAATATAAAAGTAACTCTGGGGTAGCTTTGAACTTACTATTGTGACATGAATCAGTTAATAACGGACTAGATCACTACATTATTTTCGATGAACTACCAACGTTAAATTAATAGAGGTCACACTTACAGGTAAAAATAGGCGTCTGCAGACAAAATAAAGTGTCAGAAGGTATTTTTGTCAACGATGGC
Source organism: Holothuria leucospilota (assembly GCA_029531755.1). NCBI lineage: Eukaryota > Metazoa > Echinodermata > Holothuroidea > Aspidochirotida > Holothuriidae > Holothuria > Holothuria leucospilota. The sequence goes on along the minus strand of JAIZAY010000144.1, from coordinate 47,340 downwards.
TCATTCCTCGTAAAGTGCAATACGAAGTTTTTCCGCGAATAACGAAGTCGCCAATCGAGAACTGGATTGTTGTTTAAGGCATAGTCGGATTTACCCAGTAATCGAGGTAACCTATAGGTTACGGGCCCCCAATATTTTGACCTTCAGGGGGCCCCCGGAAATATTCATAAACGAGTCACCTTTTTAGCTTAGTTGTCAAATCTGCTTCTGAGTTGAAACAGAAATCCCTACCTTTCTGTTTACCAAAATATAGCTTCTGAAGCTCTAGTCTCCATTTTTTGATCTATAATGTATATATCTTCTCTTTGATATACGCTGTATTATTGACATTTTTAACCTATTTAACAGAATCTCAGAATCGCCTAAGTTATTTTTGAGGCCGTATTAACAAAATACTCCAAAGGTGATCATTATCTGCACTTAAGCTAGGGGAAGGTTTATTTCCGACAATGAAGGAGATAGTTCCGTCCAAAATATACCAAGCTCTTCGCGATAATTATAGCGATAATTATGGTGGCCCTTTGGTTAGGACAGTGCTTCTTAGTCAGACCACAGAAACCTTGGGTCAACTAAGGAGGACTGTGGATTGGTGTGATTGTGTAAGGAGTCCTGAATTCCGATCGATGAATTGCCTTGACTTTTTTGTTTTGTTCAAATTGACCTGCACATGATCTTAAGGTTAATTGCTAGTTATTTGACAATTTAAAAGTAATTAGCAGTACCATGAATAGATACAATGCATTTTGCGTACCTTAATTTCCATAAGCAAGAAATTCACGACTGACAGTCCTTAATTTCAGGAGAGGACCCACAGTTATACTCATGGCCGCACGCAGTGGGCCAGTGTCAGTGCCCCTCCCTCGAAATGTTTAAAGCCAACTTTTATCGAATCAATCTGTGTTAATTTCCGAGATTCCAAATTAATGTTTAGACATTATTTGAATATAAGTCACGAGAAGTTCCATTTCTGACCGTGGCCGGGGGCAGACACGTAGCGTAGGGGGTAGGGGCAACCGTCTTGTCCTTGAGGGTATTTTGTCTTATTTTTCTGTCATCTTTGTCGCTATAAATTTCTTAAAATGCAATTCACTTTCTGCGCGATTCTTACTGTTCCATCCTGAGTACTACTCCCTTTCTCATTTTCTGTGAGACTTAGCCCCGTAAAATCTCGCAATAATCTAAACTCTACTTCTTCCTCAAGCTCTCCCCCATGCATCATCAATCCCTGCCAGCTGTTAATCATAAAGAATGAAGATACATTTGCATTAGACATCGTTTCATTTCAACATTTTCCTGAGAAGACCTGCGTCCAGGCTCTTTCGGACACTTCATGCCTTTACTCTCACGAAGTGAGCCATTAACCACTTTGCAGCAACATTATGTTTAAGTAAAGGAAATTAAATTAGAAAGAAAACATTGAAAAGCACCACCAGTTCTCGCAATGCTGTCGATGCATTAGGTATGCATTGCTATAATGTTCCCCTAAATACCATTCATGTCTCCTCTGGCCAAATCTCTTACCTCTGAGACAGAAATCGTAAATATATTTTGTTTATTTTGAATAATTACACATTTCAATTTAAACTTTTTTGCGTTGACATGACTACAGGTAATAGACCTGCACCGAATGGTCCAATTCTCGGTATCGATTTTCCTGATACATATCATATGCTTCCGTACATCAGAACAGGGAGTTGGAAGACAGAATGTCCAAGCGCATTTCTGTACGTGGTTATTGATGAAACTATTGTACTACTTGCAGATAGGCCTTCTTGGTGCAATTAAACTGAATTGGACTTTCAACACCATTTTCATGGTTTTCTATGCCAATGTCATGTGCATATATTACCTTTGATTTCCTATTTATCACATAACAAAAATAAAATAGCAGATGTTATATGTCAAGTTCTATGTCTCCTCTACACAAATTGCTTAACGGAATAAAATGTGTCTGAGTTGTCTCTCTTTAGGGAGTTTAAAATTTTCTTAATCATGAAAGGAAGAATAGTCTTATGCAAACTGACAGGCCTGGAAGTGGCATTTCTGGTAACTTACCGACATCGGCACTTTGTCCAAAAATCTCTCAGTTTTCTAGACGCTAATCAGTGGATGGTGGTGGCGATCCCCTTAGAGAGTGTCAAGTATTAGTCCCACCCTCAAATAATATCACTAAAAATTATACTCATGGAGCCCCCCTCATATGACAGGTTACGGGCCCCGCTGAAGGTTAATCCGGCCATGGTTTAAGGGGACTGCTCGACAATACTCCGTAATTATACGACTCGTCTAGACCATTTAAAGAGAATGTCGTCCTTCCCTTGTGATTTGAAATGCTGCTGAATTTTTAAAATTTTCAAAGGCACCTTTGGAGCTCTCCCTTTTCAGGGTGCGATGTAGGTTTCACCTTTCTGGTGGGATAAGATGCAATCTACGGAACCAGTGAGTTTGCGGCGCAAAGGCCAAGAAACGCTGGAATTTTTACCAAATTAAGGTGCCAAAAAGAGAACTGGCAATAAACAGGTCACAAAATAATAACCCTTATCACCTTTTAGTTAATAACTTAGATAAATGGTTTATAGAGGTCATGAGAATGAATGGTAGGTGAGCTGAGTGGATGGTGCGTGAGGGATAGGGGTAGGAAAGCGAGGAGTTGTAATGGTTTCGAATTTTTATTCCACTCAAGCCACCGAACAGAAAGTAACAATGAGATAATTTCACTAACGTTTTCTTTAAGAGAGCGGCAGTGATGAGACTCCCATTTCTATTGAGAAAGTGCTACGAAAGTCAAAAAACGCTCGGGTATTCCAGTTGCATGTACATTTACGTTTGTGTGTTTTGTAAGTCATCAGGGTGTGTTCTTCGCAAGATCAACACGGAGTCCTAGTTTCAAACCTTTACGTCACAGAATTAAAAAAAAAAAACACTGTGCCCCAGAGACAAGACTGTGTTGCAAGGAATTTGAATCTGGTCAATTCTCCCGGCAGACACTTAAAATGATTTGCAGGGAGAAGGAATGTAGCCCGTATCCATCTGGTTGCTCCTCTGATATCATATGACCAGTAACGTTAGGTAGCATACTATCTTCTATACAATCTCTAAACGTTTGGAGCGATAGTGAGGCTGAATATAGAAAAATAAAATGGTAAAAATATATAAATTGATCTGAGGCAACAGAACCATGTGGAAACGACTTCCCTTCCAACTGAAATAAACAGTCACTTCTTTACATGGTAATTTAATTAAAAGCTGCAGAAAGTCGCACCTCAACGACATCTCAACGCTGCTAGTACAAAACCAAAGTGGTGTTTAGAAATTAATAGTGTGCTTCGCAGATTGTAGAAACTCGATTGTATTATTTGCTACAATAATCGCTTGAGAATGTTGAATTCCATGTCAAGGGAAAAGAATAGCATTGTGTGAAATAATTTTAAGATATGTACTGCGGTCTTAATTGCAACTGCATCGTAAACAAATAATTTTGGGGCATAGAAAACATAAAGGGTGTTAATTGCGATCAAAGGCTTCAGTTACAAGGTAGAAAGTAAGGTGAAAGGGTGCAAAATGACTGTGTTTACAGACTGCGGGTTAACAAACATCTAATGAAGTCAGTAGAGCTACAAACAGTTTTTCGATACCTTAAAGTAATCAGATTAAAGAAAACCGAAGAATACTGATAGTTGGCAAACAGGACGATTATGATCTTCATTGATGGTTTCACTAATAAGAGGAAACAAAACATGAAAAGTACAAAAATTGTGATACTTATGAATCTCATATTTACTTTCAGGGCAAATAGACTTTACAACTAAAGTTTAAGAAGGAAGTTCAAGTCAGCATTTGGCAATACTTCAAAAAAGATTCAGTATTGGGAGTACTTCCAAAAAACACTACTTTGTTTATATTCTCTCTAAGCAATACGAATGTTACTAGTTGTTGTAATTCTTATTGAAAATTTGAAGGATGGTGTGACTGGTGGTACAAATTATTAACACGTTATGAGTTTCTGCTAGAGAAAGTTACACTTAGTCAAAAGTTCCTGATGACTTGTACACACGTTAAGTAATGTAAATTGATGTTAGTTTTATGATCAACAAGTTTTGCAGGTGCTTTGAAATCGCAAATTTCCAAGGTGCCCTATCGTTTCTTTTCAACGAATTGATAGTTTCGTTTCTGTCACGGACTTTACAGTGTGCTGTATGGAATAGTGCTATTCGCAAGAGCATGCATGTAGCGTACACTTTGTAATTACAGACTTATACCTTGAGTATGTATGACTGCCTGAGTGTGAATGTTACTCTGAGCCTCTTTACACCGTATCGTATGTAGGAAAAATGTAATAGTGTCCATACGTTTCAAGCGGATATGTGTTGTGAATAAATTTGCTCGTTTATTTTGGTCAAAAGTCATTTAATGTTCCACAGGTTTTTCCTTATACAGGGCCCATGCAAAAACAATGCGTACCTCTTAGTGACTGAATGTATGCGTTTTATTGAGCCTGTGGCTTACCCTATAGTTTTAGGTGGACATGTCTGACGTCATTAGAAATCAAACTCTGATAGAGATGTAAATTCTAGATCTTAAAATAGGAAGTTTGGGTACTTTTCGTACTTGGTCTGAAACTGAGCTACATACATTTATGTTGAGGTGAAATGTCATCTGAGGCACTTACAGGTCGAAATCTGAAAAGCTTTCAGTTATGGAACAAATGCAGCGTAATGCTTGTTTGTATTATACAACTTTGTTTTCTGTTGCAAAAAGAGGGTGCAACGAACTCATCGAAATATCGATAAATAATTGCAGTTCTGGTATAATTGTCACCAATGAAAGTTGGAGTTACTGATAGATTTTCCACATGATGGTACAAGTCACCGCAAAGGATTATGTATAAATGGTGTGGGTAAATTTGTTTCAATAAAAACACTTTAGTTCTCAATATCCTTATATGATTAGTATTGTCTGTTATGTTTAAACGGTAGCTCTTGCCCACCAGTTGAGGAAAATAACTCTTTCTAAAGGAAGGCGTCAAGAAGACAAAGACATTGTAGTGTCCATGTCTTTCACAGAATACGCTCCATGCGTTTATTGAAGTAATGACACATTTCATTTTTAATGTAACTTCAGTGTTTTTTGTTGGCCAGTTATATAGAGGATGGAGGAAAGAAGGCGCTGTGCTTAGGTCATCCTCGAAATGTGTTCACTTTCAGCTGCATCAGTTTCCAGCAACAGTAAACCTGGAAGTGTTCAGAGGGTAAATTTGAGAACTTATGGTGGCTACTCAGTGGGAGCCCGAGCAGGAGTGGTGGAGATTCTTCGATACTGGTCAAGAGGCAAAACGTGCCTCTTTTGGAGCGACTTTTTTTACGTGATGTTTGGTTTGTGTGGTTGCTTTTGCTGACAACTGTCCCTTATCCTAAAAAATGTCTCAGAACTTGGTGAATAGGTTCCTCTTTATGGAATTAACTGCTTCCAGGGGCGGATCCCGGCTTTAGGAGAGTAGGGGGATACGACTTATACAAGAGATATATGGGTCGAATTAGATATGTCTACTTACAGAGTGCAGAATCTGTTTTATCCATTGTATTGAGAGAACAAAACTGGATCTTGTCATCATGGAGGTGCCTGGATAGCATGTGCTGTGTTTCATGCAACCCAGTTGCCAGCTACCTAAACCTAAACCTAATATCTGCTGCTAATACCTAAACCTGCTGCTGCTTGCTTACCATATATAATACGACTTATACAAGAGATAACCTCTGTAATAAGTGATAGTTTCCGAACTCCGCAAAAAATGTGTGGGCTTCCCACTTCGTAAAGGGAGGAAATTGCACTATTTAGCTAATGTTGTATAACTATGGAAGAAGCTGACACACTGAAACTGCAACTGCAACTAAATTTTATCACTTTATCAGGCAAAGTTTGTGGACGACTTAAGAAAAAAGTCTTAACGAGGAGGCTATGGCCCCCTACTACAATCGAGCCTCACCCCTGTCATAACATTCCCTCGACCCACCCAACCCACCCCCCACACTTTTGTCCTACGAATATGTTGCCAGACCTGGCTACTGTCCGCTACCGTTCAGCAAATGATAGAGATTAACAATGCGATTGAGGATGGAATCCCAGACTGTACTTAAACTGTAAGCTATGTATGACTTAATGGGCCACATGGTTAGGGGTACTATTCAGCTATATGATACAAAATTATGAAAGAAACATAGCGACACTCTACAGAGCATGAAGCGCGCTGATTTTTTTGTTCTTGTAATTGTTCTTGGTAGTATTAAATAATTTGCAGCAGTTAGCTTTTCTGATAATAGAGATAATCAAATTATAATATTATTGTTCCCGGATGGCATCCTTTTTTCCCAGGCGGGGTGCAAGAGGGGGGCAAAATCTACTGAGGGTAACGCCGGGGAAAGTTAGTTTAGGTGTATGAACGTGAATGTATATGTACACATTTATTTACACGTAAGCATATTTACATAGCATGATAATGAACACCAAGAGGTGAAGATTGGTTCTGTATCTGTTTCATTCGGTGTTCAAAATTAAAAGCCTGAGATTGCAGTGAACGGAAGACATGCGCGGCACGCATCATTTTTTCCCTGCCAGGATGATTGTCGGTAAACCGGATCCTCAGAAGTTTGCAAAATGTGTTTGAAGTCAAGGTTAGGGTTTAGAATACGGGCTAAGGATACCCTCTCCATCGGTAATCGGGTGCTGCTCCCCATGGTGATGATTAAAGTGAGGAATAATGTGCAGAAAGTGGTTTTTCAAGAATGTTATATGACCCGAAATAGTGCACCTAAACGGAAGCCGTTAATTCCATTTCTTTCCAGAGTTGCCGACGGACTCAGTCACTCGTCCAATAACACCGACGGCCGTTGATACGGCCGTATAAGGCCGTCACATACATAATCAATTTGCCGACGGGCCTTCAACTTCAATGGGCCAATTAGATGAAAAGCCGAAAATCGAAATAGCCGATATAAGACTGGCCCGTTCTCTCTGTCTCTTTTTCTATTCATTTTCAGTCTTCCCTTTCCCTCCCTTCCTTTCCCTTTCTTTTCCTTTCTTTTCTCTTCTTTTCCTCCTCTCCTTTTTCCTCTTCTTTTCCTTTCCCTCTCCTCTTTTTGCCGACAGACTGAAAATTTGCCGACGGGCGACCAAATATCGGGGAGGGGGGGGGGGGTGACACCCCCTACAACCCCTGCTCGCTACGGCCCTGCTGCAAGATACAAGGACGTTGTCTTTACACATATTTTTTATCGCCCTACACTTGCATTATTTGAAAGATTGTCGTAAATATAGTGAAAGGTATTCATGTAGTATCACCATGATGCATAGACAAATTCGTCACATACTTATAATTATCACCAAATGTTGCCATATCAGACATGTCTTTAGCCTCAGGAACCAGTTATATTGTCAGGAAAATCCTGGAAAAATACGTGTTGTTTTACTTTTTGTTTTGCGTAATTAGGTTACATTAAAAGTTCCTGATGTCCTTGTATACATTTAACAGTTGCGAAATAATGTCAGTTTTATATGTGATAGATGACTGTCGCCGTGGGCTTTGAAATCACACATACCTAGTTCGTTTTCTTTTTTCCAACAAGGTGATTGGTTTAATTCTCCTACAGACTTCACAATGTTTTGTATTGAATCGTAGTATTTGCAAATGCATGCATTTCGCGTACTTTTTGTAAATATATACTTTTGCTATGTGTATGATGTTCATAAGAGTGATTGTGAAATTGAACTTGTAAAAAAGTATCCCTTACACGAGAAACGTATATTGTCCATATCTGTAAAGGGGATATATGCTATTGACTTAATATGCCCATTCATTTTGGTGAAGTGTGATTTCATTCCCTACAGGGTTACTTCAATACAGCCCTTATTGAAACAATGGGTACCTCTAAATAACCATGTATGTGTTATATTGCGACTGTGAAGCCTTTTGTTTTGGGTGGAGGTCTACTAACATCATCAGTAGGCAAACTCTAAAAACGTCACTTGTAAACCCTAGATCTCAAGGCAGGAAACACGTGACTGTACTTTTCATACACGGTGTGTGAGTAAGATACGTACATTTCGCCTCAAATGTCCTCCGAGGTCGTTACAGGCCCATCTCTAATTCTTCGAAGTGTGGAATCATTCACGTAATGACTAGTTTTTATCATACCATCATGTAGCTGTACATCAAAATGTGTCAGTTGAAGCATACCTTGTTTTCTGTTAGAGTGCGATGAAAAAAATGTCAACGAACGTTTGCATTCTAGTTTGATTGCCGTCGATGAAGCTTTAATTCACTGTTAGATTTTTTTCACATGATGGTAAAAGTTACCCACAACAGAGGATTTTGCATTAGTTGAGGGTATACAGGTAAGGGTAGTGAATTATGAACTGATGGCAAATACGAAAATGTTGTCCTCTTTCTGTGAAAAAATGCCTTTTATTTTCTCCAACACGGCTGCCCGATAAAATACTTAAACCTGCGACAAGTCCTTCCATACAGCATACGACAAAAGAAAGAGAGAGAACAACCATGCCACAAGTCATGCAGTTTCTAACCTTTGTAGACAATTGTAACGAAAATTGCACTCTTTAGGCTGTGGAACGAAGGTATGGAAGAATCTGAAACAACGAAACTGCAAAGCAAGAAACGTGATCCTGCCCTCTGTCCTCCGACTTGAGAGCAGGAACAGACAAACCGATGGGACAACTGAAGGCACTCTGGAAGGCCGTCGTTCCTGTAAATGGTTTTACCGAGCTAGCAACTGTCAGCGACAGTTTCGTCAAAAATAAGGAACCAACCGTGGGAATTAGGGTGAAACTCCCGACTCTCCAAAAGACTGAAAGATACATATGTCTTCTTGGGCCACTTGTTAAAGGGTTACCGTTTAGCTGAAAGTATGAAAGAAACATATCGAAACTCTAAAGTGCACAAAGCTCTCTGATTTTCCATTCTTGCTTTTTCCCTATAGTAGTTTTGAATAATATGCAACAAGTGCCTGACGCTTTGCCGGGGTGTGGTTTTTTCTTCATTATACTACGAGGAAAGTGAAAACCTAGTACCTACAAACCATCAATTAGAACAGCTAGACGTTCTCTTTTGTTAATGATATTAATTAATGTTTTTTGCTTCCTGATGTCCGGGTTGGGGGCTGTAATCCACCCCCTCCCGTCCTGCCTCGTCTCTGGTAATGCCTGACTAGGAACCTAGAACGAAAAACACAGTCGGGGACTGGCTGAAAGCACAGTTTGGAGTATGGTTGCAATGCAGTGTCGGACGATAACCAAACTTTATCTGTAAGGGAAAGGAGAAGAGTAACTGGATGGGGATGTCAGAAAGGGAGTATAAGTGTATGTTTGCGTATTTGTGTGTGCGTATGTATACAAATCTAAGTACACAAACACATATGTACATAGCATAGACGTAAATTCATATCTTGTACCCACATATACTGGACTGTAAGATAGTCGGTCAGTTTTTCTACACGTATGTGTGTAGACTTATTTAAATTGGTGTAAAGTTGCACTAAATGCAGTACAAAATGCACCATTAACGTATCATCATAAAGCATCCGGAAAGTCGTCTCATACTCATAAAAATCAGCAAAATATTACTAAATCAGACCTAGCTAAACCAGTTGCTGAACTATTAGAAAGGAAACAAGTCATATCGGTAGGAAATTCCAGAGCAAGATATCACTCATTATATTACTTTTGTGAAGTACAGAGACTTTTGTAAAGTACAGCGTCATACGGTTACATGTCGTTACAGCGGGCAGGGAAAAGAGAAACGGGTCCCTCTGTAACCAGTGGAGTAGCTAGACTTTTCCAGGGCGCAAGCACCTAAATTTTCCGATTTTTTTAAAGACTGCATAAGGGTACGTTCTGCATTCTGCAATGTGGGTTACAAACATATGGCTTACTGTACATGTAACAATACCAGACACATAAGTGTTGTTCATTGATAGTATTCTTTTGAATCGGAATCGTGAAATTGCAAAGCACGCGAAGCGCGCGAAAATTTTTGGTAAGCTTACACAAAAACAGTATATGTAATCATTAAGAACAACAAGAAAAAGGAAAAAATGTAAGGGTCGTATACCGTATCGAGGATATCATACACTGTAGGCCTATCATACAGGGCCTGTAAACTTTTAGTGAATGGTGAGAATGTGATTCGGTGGGAGATTACTGACGCGGAGCGCGACCATCGGTTCGCGCGGAGCGTCCCGCCAGAGGGACATTTTGCCAAAAATACTCTAGACTGCAGGAAATGACACTTCCCGTGCCTCATTACTGTATGCCCAGAATTGCCAGTTTTCTGGTGTTTCATGTTCCTGGAAAATTTTAAGGAGATATTTGTTCACGTTTAAAATACGCCTTCGAAAAATTGGAAATTCTGAGGCCTACCGGGATGTATTACTGTTTAATGCACTACTGTCAGCTTACTGCAGACTATGAGTCAGACGAGAAGGAACTCAGGTCGTGTGACAGCTGGCGTTTTACCGATACCGTACGCATCGTTTGCGTTGTAAGTGATATGTTTTACACCATATTGAGACATTGCGTGAGGAACTGATTTTTCATCATGAGAGCATGAGATTGCGTGATACACACGCTGAATGCGTGAGAGGTGACAGCCCTGTGTTACAGTAAAGACCCACCTGGCCTACCCGATGTAATAGCAAAACTTTGCTCCTTGAGTCGCTCACCAGCTGATCGTACAGCATGACACACACAAGAGAACAGCAACTAGGCTTTGCGATATGGGAAGAAACTTACGACGTCTACATAAACGGCGTACTCTGCCTACATGTTACTTGGTAAGGTGGGCAGTACTTGTGCTATGTAGTTATGTGCAATGGAACTAATGGAAAAAACTGGAGTGACTATGCAGCGCACGTAGCCCGCCGAAAATTTTGGGCTCAAATTAGAGAAATTGTCTCCTCTTGAGAGCAAAAATCGGGTAACCTGTGGGGCGACAAGTCGCCGTCAGGGACTGCATACGTCCCCCTGTAGCTACGCCACTGTCTGTGACCTTCTTGGAACAACGCCTATTTTTCACTCACCCAATGTCAAATGGCAGTGGTTTTGAATGAAATTGGTGTCTCTTCTATAACGTGTTGCAGAACTGAATCATCAATACTAGAGGTTCGATGAACTTTCATTCCATAATAAACCAAGGCATGTAACAAACTCTGCAAGTCAATTTATTGTTTGTGTTGAGGAAATTGTAGTCACAGAAGTTACAGCTTAAACCAATCTTTGCTTGTAAACAGCACATCAGAATAGCTTTGATTTACTTCCACATATTCTACCAAACGTGTGAGAAAGAAAGCAATCGGCAATGTAATGTAACTTATTACATCAAATTTGCAATTAAAATTTTATTTTAAAAAATTAACAGGTAAACTGTTTATTCATCACGGGAACCACCAAAATTTTTATTTGCAGGACCAAAAATTAATTTAACTAAAGCAGACGGCTTAAGCCAGAATATCTGAAAATTAATTAAACGGTCAAGGAAAAGGTAAAATTTATTGACATCAATTCCATTTATTGAATACTACCATAACACAGGCGTGTTTCATATTTATATTTTTATCATACGACTGCCATCTTTGTTATCTGTTTTGGGGCTTTACTTTTCTCTACGAAAGTAATAGTGAGACATACAATGTGATAACTAGAGTTCTTAGGAAAACATTTTTCAGTGTAGAAATACAAGAATGCATATTTCAGAGATTTGAAAATAATTTCATTCCTCCTATTCCTATGTTCATAATTTATTTCGTTTTCGATTTATACTCTGTTGAAATGTATTCACTTAATTTGAAATGGTTTGCTTTGGAAACTAAAATGCTCACGTAACCTCAGGAAATTTACATGTTTTACATAGAATATTGTATGAAAAGGACATTGCATGGAGGTCAAGTATCACTTTACTGTAGTGAGTTGCAGTAGCCCTGGGATGAACATAGAAAACCTTGAGTACACTGCCTTTTCTGCCATTTTAACTTAGTGATCTAACTTTAACAATTTACTTGTCAGAACACGAATGTTTTCTGAACATGAAAGTTGGAGTAATCGGATTCCTTTCTTCAAGCTGTTTGACATTCTGGTGTTTAAGAATATAAGCATACTTTGAACCAATGCAGCTGATTCAATAATCATTGGCGTAAAATCATCTAAGGAACTCTTTTGTGTGGCGATAAGTTTATTTCTATTTATAGTCTATTTCTTAAGAAATCCAAAATGACCCTTAAAAAGTTTCTTTATTTTCCACATTCATGGTAAACATTAAATATATGAGATATTTAAATATTGACCAATCAAAGCTAGCGTCAAAATCATCTGTTGCGCATTACTTTAAGCGGCCTTTGCAAACAAATTCCAGTTGAATAAAGTTATAACTGGATTCAACTGGATTCTGTTGAATTCCAGTTATAACCCATGTGATACCTAGTTAAACTCAATAGGAACTAGTTGATCCAGTGTGGAATTTGGGCAAATTCCAGTTGTAAAACCTAGCTGAGCATACTTCAACGGAGTTCGGAGCTGTAACCCAGTTCAATCCAATTGGCTTAATATGGAATTAGGGCAAAACCAACTGAAAACAGTTGAACCCAACTGAACTGGTCAAGGGCGGTGATTTCTTCTCAGTGTTGGGGGCTGACCCCATTTTCAAATAAACTACTGTGTGAAAAATCAATTTCATTGGGCGATTTCTCAGATATTGAGTGGACATGTCTCCCCTGTCCCCTCCCCGCTATCGCCGCCCATGGAATTTGTCACCTGGTTTCAACTGGAATTTAAACCAGGGATGCATGGAGTAACATGTGTCGAGAGGGTCACATTAAATTACTTCAAAAAGTTTATACTTCTCATTACCCAAGTGTGTAGTCTCAAGAATCAATCATGCATGTAATTATGAGACAAAATCTTCAGTGAGTAACGATCCAGTTATGTGCAATGATTCTACGTTGTGTATGAACACGGCTGGGTTTCTACATAAACAAGCCTTTAGAAGCGTTGTTGTAGGACTTAAATTTGTTCTTTTGGGGGAGGGGGCGCAAAAATTTTACACCACCAGAGTATTGGATACCATACCTGAGCAGAGCTAAACCATTGGTTGACGGTTAGCACACCAAGAAATTTGTTGTGAAAATGCCTCCCCGAGATCGTTGGAATTTGCACTTCTCAATCTTACAAATTAACTCTTCCACCAAAAAAAAAAAATCCTTATACAACTTTTATTACGTAACATCGCATCAGAGGGAAAAATAGGACTTAACGTTATTTCTTTAGCCCTGTTCTTTTCATTTTACTTTTCTTTTTCCTGTTATACTGCACAGGCCCGGTGACTTAAGAAAGTAAAGTTTGATGGGTGCTTTACGTGACATGCATCTTGATAACCGGATGCCAGGAAATCGCATGTAACATTTTTTTTTATTTTTTGAAATTTTTCTTGGTGGAGAACCCCAGACGTTCGAGTTATGATGATTTTGAAGGTGTTAACATATTCCAAATTTGTCGAGAGGGCATGATAACTGTTTGATATGGCAGACTTGGGTCTAACATTGTTGAACTAACACAAGGGTCGTTCGTTTTGCAGCAATACCCATAATATAAAATTCCTACACTGAGAAACAGTGTAGTCACGTGCCTACAAGGTGATGAGTTAGCACTGGCAATTCATCGTACGCTTAAGTGACTATTCCATTTGGGGGTGAGCTTGTTTGCCGGAAATTTTAAAACACCTGTGCCCGAAAAAATGACATGTTTTGAAAGAAAACAGCCGATTTTTATCCCGAATAGCGGGGACTGCTAGCGCCCGCCTCATAAAAAGTTGACCGGCAAAGCACATGTCATTATTTTAAAGTTTTAGTAAAGCAGGTAATAATATATCGGTTTACAAGGTGTAAAGACCTGTGTTTCCGTCTTTGAAGGAACTATAACTCACTTGAAATTTGTTGCTTTCATCCCGATCCTAATACAGTCGATCGCTAGAATGATCTGTTAGACAATGAATTTGTTCATTTCCGAGCCAGAAGTCGTTACCTTGATTCAGTATATCGAGTTAGTGCTTGTATTTATCCCAGTTACAAGAAAAACCTATTAGACCACCAACACGCCTTTGGAAGACCTGAAGGAAGTAACACTGAACCTGATTATTATATTGCGACGTATTTTTTTCAGCACAGAAGAACTGAAGAGCAAGGGTTGTGAAATGAAATACACAAATTGTAAAAAAGAAATAGTCTTTCCATTGAGATACTTAGCATGAAACAGAATTTTAAATCTAGATTGCGTTTAGCAGTCTTCACTGGTATGAGAGACAGTTGTGTGCCTATTTAACATACAGCCATAGGTGAGATTTTGAGAGCACAGGGGCACGGGAGCACTATTCACCCCCTACCATACTTTTTCCAGACCTTAACTAAAACTATAATTAAACTAATAAAAAATTAATGAAAGAAAAGAGACATGGGAGGAATTGTGAGAATTTTGAAGTTATAGTAAAAGAGTCTTGATAACGCCCACAGATTTTGCCGTATGGAAAGTTTTCGCCCCCCCCCCCTTTTTGCAAAATCATGGATACGCCCCTGATTTTTTTTTTTTTTTTTGTTTTTGTTTTTTTTTGTTTTTGTTTTCATGATCTCTTCATTATTCCTTGTATTATTCATAGTATTAAGAAGGTAAAAAACTCTTTCCCAGTGACGGTGTCTAGACTAAGGAAGAGTATATTGGTCAGTTTGCTAAGTATAATACTCCCCTTTTTTAAAGTAATAGTAAAAGTAAGACCTCTTGTTCTTAAAGTCTTCTTCATGGTTTTTATTTTCGACCATATTAAGGACCAAGGTAGCCTAGTCTATCTGTTCGTGCATAGACGACGTGTTTGTTTACTTCTTACGTCGGATAAAAATAATTGCTCCTCGCTTCAAGTGTTTGTCAAAATAATCCTAGTTCTAAGTATATCCCAGTTTGTTTTGTATTGTCTATTGTCTTAAAGAGAGTAACTCTTACCCACAATAAACAGAAAGTAACTCTTTCTACTGATTATGTCTAGACGACGAGAGAGTTTAGTGTCCATGTCGTTAACAGAAATACGTTACAGCCGTGTACTGAAATGATGACACCTTTCGTTCTTGATGTCCCCACCTGTTTTGTGTTGTCGGTCATATGAAGGAAGGCAGTAAAGCCCTTTCACTTGTACTGTCTAGACTACGGGGACATATAATGTCCACGTTGCCCAGAGATATTTGCTGTTCATGCTTGGAATTGCTTCTTATATCAAGCTGCAAATTTATCACAACGATCTTTTGTATGATTTGTATTATCCTTAGTAGCAACGAAGTTATACCTTTCTCCTAGGCGTTGCACGGACGATGGAAGAATTGTTTTTGCAACAATGATGAATACAGTCAGTAAGATGCCAAAAATATGTAATACAAACAAATGAAAAAGTTGCCGAATAACCCTGTCTATTATTTCATCCACAATACAGGAAAAACTCTACTTTGGTTACTTTCGAAATGAGCACACGTTTATATGTATCAGTTGCCAGGAAAAGTTGAAATGGAAGTTTATGGAAGAAAAATTTGTAGATTTATTATAGCTACTCGGGGGGTGAGGGCAGGCAGTAGTGGCGAAAGTCCTCTTTAAATGTTCACTTGGCAAAAGATGCTTATTTTTCGGCAAACTTGTTTTCTGTTGTTGCTGTTTATTTTGTTAGGTTGATTTTTGCTTAGAAGTTATCCTAAGCCCATAATCTGTCTTGGATTTTGGTGGATATTCACCTTTCAAAGAAAACTCAATGTTTCCAACCGTGGATGTAGGGTTTAAAATTTAGGGGACACTCTGTCATGGGTCACACTGAAGATTTTCGGTCGCAGATAGCAGAATCTGTTTTATCCACGGTATTGAAAACTAACTGGACCAATTATCCGGGCGGCTGCACTCTGTCCGTTGAAGCAGGCATTAAATTCTGTCCAACCCAGTTGCCCAATTAAATAGGCAAACACTGTAAAAATAGACGTCTTCATTTTTTAACACATATATGGCGTTTAAGAATTAGAAAACGAAAAACAAAATGGATACACACAGTAAATGACTGAACGAATATTAACACATGATTAAGAGAATGACGTCAATTAAAGTGCACTCCGCAAACACGTTTACATGATTTATATATATGTTAATTTTTCTTTATTAAAAACAACTTGATGTTTACAGTTATCATGAAATAAACGCATAAACGTGTTAACGAGATGGCGTTAAATGGGCGTCAATGTGTTAAAGTTGGCGTTTTAGACGTTTAATTTGCTTAATGTATTTTATTGTTTTTTCTGTTACATAAACGCCAAGACGCGTTTATTATCTGTTACAAAAAATTTTTTACAGTGAACCTTCTGCCGCGAATCTCTTACGACAAATACAAGAGAAATCTAATGCGTTAAGAAGTTCCCGACCTTTGCAGAAAATGTTGTTGGCTTAGCGCTTGAACAAGGGAATTGCACCATGCAGGCTACGTTGACCGAAAATATAGAAGGCACTGGAAGAACGATGGGAAGCTGGCTGAAATTTTGGTTCCCTGCTAGTGACCCTATCCTCTGCCTTCCTGGCAAGCATGGACGTCCGCAGAAAAGAAACTTAGGGGAAAAAACTTTTAATTGATCAAATCAGGGGAATTTTGTACTCCCGGAAAAGAGCTTAATTGCTAAACTTTGGTGCCTTTTACAGGAGTGTGGCCAGAAATTTGCCAGTGGGGCAAAAACTGGGGTTAACTAAGCGTAGCACCACCATAGTTTGGCGCGAAGCGCCACGAAAATTTTGGCCGAAATGCCTCCCAGATCGCTAAACATGGCACTTTCTAAGCCTTGTGAATTGCATCTGATCACTTTGCATTTTGAAAGCTCATGTTCTGGAACTTTTCTAGCGATATTATACAAAGCAAAGTGGCTGCTACCGGTACTTCTTCTTTTTTAAGTGTTTTATTTTCCAAGTGTCCCTCTACCCTTCCGGATGATTATGCTGGATACCAAAACTAGCTAAACCGTGGGAAGGCTCGATGGTACGTAGGGAATACTATACGTTATTGTGCAAGGTTTCTTGACGAACGAAGAAACATTCTCGAGGACATGTCTCCAGGACCGTAACCAGACAAAGTAATGAAGGGGGGGGGGGAGATGGCTTCCCAGGGAGCGCAAATTTTTTCAGGAGGAGAGATGTGTAAAAATTTATTAAGCCAATGGCAACTTCAAATTTTCTAGGGTTTGAAATTTTGGGTGTGGCTTCGCTCCCCGGCTTTCGTTGACTACTGGCTTGCATGGACGCCTGTCCCAAGCTTGCGTCATTTTATGTCCTGATCGTTCCAACCCTTGCTACGGTTTCTTGCTAATAGGTTTACCGAGCTTGTTTTTGTCCACAAATGAAAGAAAACATTCGTGTTCGCTTTAATTTGTAGAGATGATTGAGATCAAACCCGACTGTACTTAAAAAATCGTAGGGATAATACCTTACTTGGCCACATGGTAAGGGGGTTACTATTTAGCTAGCCTATATAAAACTAAATTATGAAAAAAACATAGAAAAACTCTATAGCGTTCGAAGCCGTGATATTTTTCTTTTTTGTTCCTTGGTGGTACTGAGTTATCTGCAGCAGGTAAGCTGGTGACTAACTTTTTTCGGGGTTCACTATTTACCCATGTTACTACGATTAAAGTCGAAACCAAACAAACGAACTATGGAACTGAGGACCTAGAAATTCTTCCTTTTAAGTGACAATAAAAATAATAAACTTATAATATATTTTGCTCCCAGGCTGCTTCCTTCTTTCCCAGACGGGGTACAAGAAGGGACAAGGAATCGAGAGGAGGGAGACTGTAGCCGCCTCATCTCCCCCTCTCTGGCCACCCCTCACTAGAAAGATTAAATTAAAAACACAGACATGCAGGGACTTCTTGAAAGCATTGCTCGGGGCATGGCTGCCATGCTGTGTCACACGGTAACCAGACTTCTTCGATCATCTGTGAGGGAGCGAGAACAGAAACTGGGAAAAAGAGGCAAGTAAGTGTAGTTGTACGTATATGACTACCCATCTACTACCCATCTATGCACACGTATATGCATACTTACCTACCATATAGGTAAATACATGTATAATCATGTAACAAGCGTTGTGTGAGCATCAAGATTGCCGAAAGTCGTCTTCAATGTACTCACAAACTAGCATATTAAGCTTTCTCTCTACACGCACGTGCATGATTGGTTGCAACTTATGTGAAATGCACCCATGAACAGATGATGTGTCATCATGAAGCATCGCAAAGTCGTCTTATACTCATAAATATCAGCCACAGAAATATTAGACTTGCCCCAAGTCTCTCGCGATGTTCTTTCCCAGCTGATAGGATTCCTATGGTTCTCTACTCTTTCACTGTTTCTTCTCATAATGACACCCTCTCAGGCCTCTTCGACTGCACCGCTGCAGGCACAAACATTTCTGACATTTCCAGCTTTCTACATGGAATGCACTGTAATGTCGTTATACACTGTGCATGATACCCGTATCGAACAACACGCAGCGAACACCGAATCATTGTATTGTCGTTATACACTGACTGTGCTACATTTATCGACCAACACACTAAGAGCGAGTTCCCGCGAAAGACTTGTTGCTTTTGGCCTTGGTGGGCGTCACATTTTAGCCAGCGGTATTCTAATATGAATATTCACCATCCTACAGCCAATGAAGAGTTTCCAATATGTAAACAACTCAATGCGCAAAAGTGAACTGCAACGTTCGTAACAACGGATATGAGGATTTATCTATGAATATCCAGCAAATGCCATACAATACCCAAGCTGATTGGATGATAACGGTTAATTATCTTTAAATGTATTCATCCTTATTTCTGGATGAATAAACTTGAAGCTACCAAAGGTTACAAGTCCCTCACAGCAAGCCGCTCGATTGAACAGTCCGTTACGTGTGTGTGTGTGGGAGGACAAAAACCATTTGAAACAAGTGCTGTCGCCTAGTGCTAGCGCGTGTTGCAAGGGACAGTAGGAAGTAGGCTGAGACTAGTGTATTGCGGTGCAATGTGGAGTAGCCTAACTGTGAGAGAAAGAACAGGCAAAGAATGAGAGGTGGAAGAGAGAATAATGTGAGGGACTTGGGGCAAGTCTACAGAAATATATATTGGTAGAAGTAGTCTCGCACGCGGCGCCTGCAGTAAATTTTGTAGCGAATTGAATAGACTTGAACAAGTTCGGTTAATTACCCAAAACAAACATTCGTGGATTTGACTTAAACGTTATCAACGGAACTTTGACGAAGTCTGCAAGAAGCACCAAAATTTGATTGAATTTCTCCACAATTAATCAGTTTTTTTTTTGAAATTCTGCCAAATTTTTGTGGGAATTAAAATTTCGAGTGCATTCAGAGGCTGATGCGATTGAAAGTCTCAAACGAAGGACAAATTGAAGAAGTACTACTCCTGTCGGCTAAAATTTGCTGTACGTTATACTGACTAGGCCTATACTGTAAACGTACATTGAGGCAACACTACGGAACACTAACCTTACTAAACCGTGGTGCATATACCATGTTAGGTGTAACGAAGGCCTCGCGATGGTAGGCCCACTTTACTTTCTTAGATGACATTTCATAGTAATTTATTTACTGACACACTGCTTTTGTTCAGCAAGGGATGAGAAATGGCTCATGTCCTCCTACAAAATGCATCTAAAATGACCTAAACTTTTCTACGCAGAAATTTACTCTGACTTAAGTTCGAGCAAAAAGTTAAATTTTTAAAGCATCCGTAGAGTCTAGTACTTTTTAGTTTTGTCATGTACAGTAGTGCCTGGTTCTTAATGACTATATAATTTATACACAATGGTTTTCCTCGTCCTTGGATATTGAAAGTGTCCGAAAATATCTGCAAATTTTTGGTACTGCTATATGACTTAAATATTTCAAAAAGTTGCATTACTATTAACATGTAGAATACCAGTGACCATGTCTGCCAGGCCAATTGGGTAGCAGCCTTTAAAGTATGTAAATAAAAAAATATAAGTTCCTAGCATATTAATCATAACAACGGAAGAAAAGTGAACTAAAAAAGCTCTTCAAATTATTAAGTCTTTAATTCATTTTTTGGGGAGAGGCCTAGAGAACACGTACAAACTCATGAAAACACCCTACGCTTTGAAAATAGTGAGCAACTTTGGACATGGAATCGAATTTTCGTTGCTCACCAAGTAACGTTTTTGAAGATGAAGCTATGTTTTATTTGTGTTTGTTACAAACAACAGAAAAATCACAAATAATCATCTATACAGTAGACTAGAATACTACATGTGTCTTACTTAGGCATGTGACAAAAGATAAGCGCTAGATTTGCCAGACTATGGACCACTTGCCAAAGGTTGTATAATTACATAAGAACTTTTCATACTGGAAATTTGAAATTAAGGTGACAAGGGACATGACTACGGTTTCTCATTGCATTTAGCACATGTTGATATATATATATATATATATATATATATATATATATATATATATATATATATATATATATATATAGGTCGATAAAGGTTGTAAAAAGTGCTAAAAGTTTGCGGCCATTTACAGGAATGTAGAGACCCTTCGTAAAGACCCTTCAACCCGTGATCTTTTCCCCGAACCCCCCATTACGGCCTTCAGAGTTGAAAAGAACATTTCCAAGCACTTAGTTCGGGCTTCCCATCCACAACAACCAACTGACAACACCCCAGGTACATTTCCCTGTGGGCGTAGTAGGTGTAACACATGCCCAGTGGTTGGCAAGAACACACTCATTAATATTTTGGGTTCTAACGGCAACAAATTCAGTGTGAACCAACACTTTACCTGCACTTCCACAAATTTGGTTTACATTTTAGTTTGTGGACGTTGCAATTGCCTGTATGTGGGAGAGACCAAACGTCGGCTGGCTGACCGAATCACTGAACACCTCAGGTCCATCAAACAGAACCTTCAAGGTTATCCGGTCGCCACACATTTCAACCCACCATCACCGTGCTCAATTAAAGACTTGGCCGTCATCGCAGCCTTAATGTGCAGAGGTTCTGACCGTGATCGTCAGACCGCCGAAAACCGGCTTATCATGAAGCTCGGGACCCTCTCCCCACACGGTCTTAACATTAGAATGGACCTTTTTTAACTTGTTCCCCTTTTCATTACTTTTTACCAGTTTTATGCAGCCTTCGCATTTTTACACCGTGTTGGCTTTGTACGACCGGTTTGCCGTGCCTTTCTTCAATGTGTTTCTCCTCTATTTCTACTTCTTTGTTGTTCAGTTGCATTTCTTTGCCACCTGATGAAGAGTCTATACTCGAAACGTCGTGGAATTTTCCGCAAACTTTTAGCACTTTTTACAACCTTTATCGATCTACATACTACTATAGTGCTCCGCAGCATTTCGACCCTATATATATATATATATATATATATATATATATATATATATATATATATATATATATATATCCCTAAATGGTCACTTTAGGCGACATATCGGGTGAAAAAATGGTACTTTTAGGCGACATTGACATTAGGTGTACATATACGTGTCGCCTAAATGTTTACAACGTTATAGCAACCATTCCCTGCATGTTATTTCAAAAGTTTTGAAATATATAAAAGTATCCTAGCGCCCTCTGTTTGGGGTTACTATAGGTAAGTTGCACTAGAATCCCATTATGTATTAATTTACTATTGAATTTTGGGGGTGTATATCATGCATGTAATAAATTGGTACGTTAGAGGAACACACCTATATTGCGCAATACCAATTTATTTCTATTTTATTTAATAAAACGTTGTGCGTACGTCACACAGGTAATTGGACATATATTTAACTTAAGGGCATTCCTGAAGATCATTAAGGTATTTTTTGTTTAATTTTTACCTGCATGAATATGCAAATATATCTAATTAACTGGTTGTCGCCCAAAGTGACCATTTTTTACCGTGTCGCCCAAAGTGACCATTTAGGGTTATATATATATATATATATATATATATATATATATATATATATATATATATATATATATATATATATATATATATAACAAATAATAAAATACATTCCAAAGATGACATAATAAGAGCACAGATACGATAAAAACAGCGTATATTTCGGACACTCCTGTGTCCTTCCTCAGCGCAAAATGGCAAGTGAAAAATTACAGCATTTTTCAAACTTAACGGTAAAACAAGTACATACCAAAACAAATGATAGACAAGCAGGTTTAGTTGACCTTGGCAGCTTGGGAAGGGTTATTAATTACAAAGGGGAAGTCACTTAAGATGCCAAGGTCCTTGTTCAGGCCCCTATTATGAGTTGACAGTTTAACGACCCACTTGCTCTCAGATTTGAGGCGTTCGTTGACAGATTGGTAATTTGAACCGAGCAAAATACACTTTAGATTTGAAATGGAATGATTCGGTTCACCACAGAAATGTTTAGCAACGGGGAAATTAACAGATTTATCCTGAATAGTCTTCTTATGGTTATTGAATCTAAATCTGAATTTATTGCTTGTCTGCCCGACATAGTTGCCTTTGTCGCATATATTACAAAAGAGTAAGTAAACCACATTGGGTGTATCGCAGTCAAGGGGAGGAGGACGAACAATGCACTTTGTGCCGGGAGGGGTAAATTCTTTGTCTGTAATAATAAAATGACAGACCTGACACCTCGGTTTGCTACATTTTGCGTTGCCTATGTTACGGGCACCAAGCAGTCGGGAAGATGTGAGTAATGTTTTGAGACTGGGGGGCTGACGTCTGGCAGTTAAAGGGGGGTCATTGAATAACTCAGAAATAGAAGAATCAGACTTAAGAATACTGTAATCTGAACGTATGGTTTTATGTAGCCGTTCAGTTTTGGGAGAATAATCAAAGACAAGGGGGATTCGAGAATTTTCAAGCTTTGGTTTATAAGTCAGAAGTTTGTCACGTGGGTAAACAGAGGCCTTACGTATTCCTTCCTTGATAAAAAAGGGATAATTGTTGTTAAGAAAATATCCAACAAGATTGCATACGTGCTTGTCGTATTCAGACTGAGAAGAGCAGATACGTCTTATTCTTAGACATTGTGAAAAAAACAACAGCGCGTTTAACGCTAATATGATGGGAGCTGAAAAAATTAAGGTAACCGTGAGTGTCGGTAGGTTTACAAAAAAGCGTGGTCGCTATGGAACTGTTGCCTAATTTGACCATCACATCAAGAAAGGAGATTTCCGTCTCGGAGTAATCAAAAGTGAACTTAATGGAAGAGTGAAAGTTATTACAAAACGAAAAAAAGTCATTTAACGAAGGTAAGCCATGTGGCCATAAGAAGAAAATGTCGTCAATATATCTGAAATAATGTAACGGTTTTAGGTCTGTCATTTTATTATTACAGACAAAGAATTTACCCCTCCCGGCACAAAGTGCATTGTTCGTCCTCCTCCCCTTGACTGCGATACACCCAATGTGGTTTACTTACTCTTTTGTAATATATGCGACAAAGGCAACTATGTCGGTCAGACAAGCAATAAATTCAGATTTAGATTCAATAACCATAAGAAGACTATTCAGGATAAATCTGTTAATTTCCCCGTTGCTAAACATTTCTGTGGTGAACCGAATCATTCCATTTCAAATCTAAAGTGTATTTTGCTCGGTTCAAATTACCAATCTGTCAACGAACGCCTCAAATCTGAGAGCAAGTGGGTCGTTAAACTGTCAACTCATATTAGGGGCCTGAACAAGGACCTTGGCATCTTAAGTGACTTCCCCTTTGTAATTAATAACCCTTCCCAAGCTGCCAAGGTCAACTAAACCTGCTTGTCTATCATTTGTTTTGGTATGTACTTGTTTTACCGTTAAGTTTGAAAAATGCTGTAATTTTTCACTTGCCATTTTGCGCTGAGGAAGGACACAGGAGTGTCCGAAATATACGCTGTTTTTATCGTATCTGTGCTCTTATTATGTCATCTTTGGAATGTGTTTTATTATTTGTTATATTACATGGAGCATACATGGATTTTTCTCATATAATATATATATATATATATGTATATATATATATATATATATCTATATATATATATACATATTATATATATATATATATATATATATATATATATATATATGTATATATGTATATATATATATATATATATATATATAGATATAGATATGTATATATATATATATATATATATATATATATATATATATATATATATAGATATATATATATATATATATATATATATATATATATACGGACTGTACTTGCTGCTATTTCTTTCTGAGTAGTCATTACTGTAGGCTATTATAATGCAGTAGGGAGTATCTGAACAAATTCTGAATAACTTACTTGGCAAAACGTCTTCAAGGTCCAGGCGAACTGAAAGCGTAAGACATACCAAGAACCACAGCCTGTCACTGGAAACTGTTCTTAGCTTGGGAGGTAGGAGAAGGCCTGAATGGCGTCAACAGCTGTCTCGTGGAATGGTATAATGTCCAAACGTTTGACAATACCCCACGTTTTCTAAGACCTGTGGGTAAGTTGTCCTGTAACCCACCCATAAGATGAATCCTGGATAGCTTGCTGGTAGGTTGAGCACTATGTAAATTACAAATAAAACATTGGTCCAAGAATAATTGCAACCATCATCTACAGCTAAAGTATTTCATATGAATGCATTTTCAACCTCCAAGACCAAAGATCTGGTGATTGGCAATGGTCGATTGTAGCAAGCAGAGACTAGTTCAACAAAAAGTTAAAAGAGGCACCCAGAAGCCGTCATGCCTGCAGCTCTGGTGTCAAATCTTGCACCTTCGGTGCCTGCCAGCTTCACGTCAAGAGGATTCAACGTCTGAATTAAGGAAAATGGGGGAGTGGTACCCCCCCCCCCCCACGCAGTCAAAGGATGGGATCCACTTTCCGTACACCCCTCCCATAGGAGAGCAATTGCATTCCTAGCCAAAAAGTTCCCCACCCTCACCTGGCCCCCTTAAACCCCCCCCCCCACACACACACATACGCAAAATGAAGTTTACTTCCCAGTAACAAGGCACTTAAGTTATAGGCACTAGCCCAATAGCCAAAGTGAAGTATTTAATTTCAAAACAGTAACTTAGCTAAACCACACCGCTCTCGCACAAATTACCAGCTTCACCACTGGCAATATAAAAAGAAGAAATCTGTTTTTAGTCCTTTAACTTAGAATGCAGTATGTAATGGTCGAGCCAGTCGTGTTCAAGGGACTGCAATCAATTAGATATTTGCCGCAGCATTACAGCATTAAGTCACATACAGTAACGTTACCATCAGTACTGAAGTACGTACCAGGGTATGCACGGTAGTTGTTTCGCGGACAATTTTTTGCCTTAATTATTAATGGAACTATTTCCTGTCCGTCCACACTTCATTTCCATTTGCATTTCAACAGTAAACAGATATGTTTTCGTTGAAAGCATTTCTTTAACCCCTCTCAACTCTCAAAATAAGACAAATTTATTTGTCGCTTCATTAACTAACGTTCAAGGTCAATGCAAAATAGCTGTGTAGGCTGTATTGTGCTGCAAAAACGTACTCAATACTACTTCAGCGTACACTGTGTTTTTGGTTATTAAAATGGAATCCTAAACTTGTGCTAGTTTCTCCAATGTGTATGGCGAGGTAACATAAAGTACAACAGAACATGTGACAGCATTTTACCAGTGGCAGTTTAATAATCCAGGTTTCAAAAACCTGCCAGTGGGCGCATTGTGGTTATGTGAGTGAAGTGTCTATGTGCTTACAAACAAGACATCTATATTTATTACACTTAAAATTTTCTGAGGAGGCACACCCGTGGGGCTTAGGGAAGTTCGAACCAATATCGACTAATTATAACGTGGCAACTGATAAGCTAAGACTGGGGGAGTTTCAAAAAGATGGCAATCGTAGGGGTCAGCTTTAGAAATTTTACGGTGATGTTTGACATTTCTGAGGAGTAAACGGAGAGTGGGATGAGTGACCACGAGAGGAATACGTTCGTAAAGGATTTTGTGCAGTAGGAAAGTAAGCACGAAGGATTCGAAGGCCCCTATTAAATTGACGGCTAAGGAGCTTGTATAGGGATATCTTGCCGATAGACAATCCCAAAGGTTCGTGGCTTTAACTGGGAAATTATTATGACGTGAACAGAAACGTTTTTATCTGCTTAGCTGCATAACAACTATGAACTGATTGATGCGATATTAATTATTGGTCTCTTCATTCATCAACTTCTTCTAATTTACGTAAAGCTGTATACAGTGGAACACAATCCAAACAACTATTCTTCAATTGAAACAAATATGCATTCTTGAACTTCTAATTTCTCATAATTCAGTGTGAAAGCTTTACCTAAAAATGGGATGTCGTTAGTATAGCATCTGAGATAGATTTCGTATTTTATTGCCTTTCCGTATAAGTGGACAAAAGATGTGTATCTGTGACAAAAGATTATGTCATTACTTTCATACATATTTGGATACACAGATTGGTGGCCATTACATCTGTTTGAGTATAACTGTTTGTATGTCTCGGTCATTTCGTATAATATATATATATATATATATATATATATATATATATATATATATATATATATATATATATATAGGTAGGTAAAAATGAAGTAGTAAATAGTGCTAAAAGTTTGTGAAAAATTCCACGACGTTTCGGGTTTAAACCCTTCATCAGGTGGCAAAAATGCAACTGATCGTTGACACGGCCAAACGTACAATTTAAAAAAAAAAATACACAATAAAATTGGGCACGGTAAACCTCGGCTAGGAAAACAGACAGTGTTAAGTGGTTACCACAAGTCAAAATAATGCAGGAATTGCTGCGTTATAACAGTTCAAGTCTAACGTTCAGACCATGTGGGGACAGGGTTCCAAGTTTCATGATTAGGCGGTTTTCGGCAGCTAGGCGGTCATGATCGGAACCTCGACACGAGATGGCCGCCGAAACCATCAAGTCACGGATCGAGCATGTTGACGGGGGATTGAAGTGGGTGGCTACCGGGAACCCTGGGAGGTTCTGTTTGATTGATCTCAGGTGCTCGGTGACTCGGTCAGCAAGACGACGTTTTGTTTCTCCCACGTACAGTATATTACAGCGTTTACATACGAGAACGTAAACAACATTGGCTGAAGTACAGGTAAAATGCTGATGAACGTTAAACCGGTTGTTGTTGGGACCTACAATGGAAAGGTTTATGTCATAACTGACCACCGGGCAAGTATTGCATCTCCCACGGTTGCAAGGAAAAGTTCCTGGGGTGTCAGGCACTACTGCTTGAGGTTGAGAGGCACGGACCAAGAACATATCTAAGCACTTGGTCCGTGCCTCTCAACCTCAAGCAGTAGTGCCTGACACCCCAGGAACTTTTC
This sequence comes from Holothuria leucospilota, assembly GCA_029531755.1. Taxonomy (NCBI): domain Eukaryota; kingdom Metazoa; phylum Echinodermata; class Holothuroidea; order Aspidochirotida; family Holothuriidae; genus Holothuria; species Holothuria leucospilota. The sequence goes on along the minus strand of JAIZAY010000144.1, from coordinate 19,838 downwards.
CTTGCAACCGTGGGAGATGCAATACTTGCCCGGTGGTCAGTTATGACATAAACCTTTCCATTGTAGGTCCCAACAACAACCGGTTTAACGTTCATCAGCATTTTACCTGTACTTCAGCCAATGTTGTTTACGTTCTCGTATGTAAACGCTGTAATATACTGTACGTGGGAGAAACAAAACGTCGTCTTGCTGACCGAGTCACCGAGCACCTGAGATCAATCAAACAGAACCTCCCAGGGTTCCCGGTAGCCACCCACTTCAATCCCCCGTCAACATGCTCGATCCGTGACTTGATGGTTTCGGCGGCCATCTCGTGTCGAGGTTCCGATCATGACCGCCTAGCTGCCGAAAACCGCCTAATCATGAAACTTGGAACCCTGTCCCCACATGGTCTGAACGTTAGACTTGAACTGTTATAACGCAGCAATTCCTGCATTATTTTGACTTGTGGTAACCACTTAACACTGTCTGTTTTCCTAGCCGAGGTTTACCGTGCCCAATTTTATTGTGTATTTTTTTTTTAAATTGTACGTTTGGCCGTGTCAACGATCAGTTGCATTTTTGCCACCTGATGAAGGGTTTAAACCCGAAACGTCGTGGAATTTTTCACAAACTTTTAGCACTATTTACTACTTCATTTTTACCTACCTACTTCATAAGTGCTACGCAGTACTTTGACCTTATATATATATATATATATATATATATATATATATATATATATATATATATAATATCTTACCACAATCTACCAATTGTGTGCAATAAAGTCCTTATTCGACTACACAGTTTGAGATGATGCAAGCTGACGAAAATTCTCTATAGAATAAACTCAACCATACCACGCCCATTTTCTGCGCAGATTTCTCACTCCCTCAAATCTGTTGATGCGGTTCCCGCTTTACTCGCTCTTCAATAAATACATGTGGAGAAGAGAAAATCCTTGTGAAGGAATCTTTGAATATCTTATTCGTGCATATTCTCACCACAATTTATTTCTGCTTCAAATTAAGACTTCGAATACAACAACCTGTTGCTATCCAATTACGGTGCTGCTTAATTTTACCTTCGGGCCTTCCAGTACACCGTAGAATTGACAGGGTTTGACTGATGTAATTTAAGTTACAGTTTTGTCTCAGCCCATGATTGGCATTCCTTCATATCACGTTTCACTGTCAACATGAGCTACCTTTTACATATATACAAGGTCGTCTTGTTACTTTTGTCGACCTGTCTTCTAAGCATCGAAGTTACATCAACACAGGCAGGTGAGTGTTTCTAGTACATTTGTTAAAGTTGAGGAAAAGATATAGACAAACTTTTGAAAGTTGCCTCAGCGTCAAAAATACTTTCAGATCTGTGTTAATCAGATAAACAAAATCCATTTTCAAAATGGATTCTCCACCTCTTTCTGGACAACTCTCTTTGCATAACTTTTTGCAAAATCTTTGACAAATTTATAGCCAAATATGGGAAACGGACTGACTCCTTGTCGCACGTGTGACAAGTAGTCGGGGATAATTGGCAAAAATGACATTCTCTCAGACAAGGACAGACTCCTCGTCGCACGTGAGACAAGTAGTCAGGAAACAGGGACTGACTACTTGCCACATGTGCGACAAGTAGTCAGGAATTATTGGCAAAACTGGCATTTTCTTGGGTGTTCTTGCATGAATCCCATAGGAAACAGACAAATTCCATGGAAACAACGAATAAACATGGAATTTGGAAATCCAGTTTGAAACTGGAACTTGTTGATAAATCAGTTTTACAGTAGCAGTCGCCGAAGAAAGCAGGCTACATTTTTCGTCTATGCAGAAAATTAAACTGATATAATTTACAACAACTAACAAAGCCAAATGGTACTAATTTGAAGACAATTCTGCTCGATCAGTCTTTAATATCTTTCGGGTTATGAGATTTGAGAAATTTCAAGGACTTATAAGTCCTTGATATAACTTGTTTTCACGAATAAGGAATGTAAATAACTTAAATAAAGCATTCACTGGACTTTCAGTACAGTCAGCATGATTTAAAGATCTTTTAAAGTAGTGAACGTCAATCCTAAAAGTAAGTGATTTGTTGAGAAATTTGTGGAATCCAAAAAATCGGTAAGAGAGTTTGCAATGATTCAGAAACAATGTAAAGTAAAAGGAATGACTTTTTCATGACAAAATCCAGGGAAACGCAAATTTATATCCTTATTAGCGTCAGTAATATCTTTATTCGAAATATAAAGCTTTCTTCAAAAACATATATATATATATATTTATATATTTATATATATATATATATATATATATATATATATATATATATATATATATATATATATATATATATGTATCTATTTACATATAACTTTAATACTGCAGCAAATATTGTAGGCAAAGCAATCCCAAGAATGTCTAAGTTGTTTGTTACCCCAATTAGAATTATTTTTGCATTTATATTTTCTGAAACACATTCAAGTAATTTTCTTGATCAATATTAATTACATCGTGGACTAAATATTTGTTTTTGTATTGTACATGCTAACAACAAGCGATATTGTTGACTGTTTTGGGGTATAATTGTGAATACACTCTCCGTTAAACCTTTTTCCTTCCACATAACAAAATATTTTTATTTTTGGTAGTGCTCAAGAAATACAAAAGGCTTAACGCATACTGATTGACAATATTACTATTTTGCACTAGCGTTAATTTTGCACTCACATACCGAAGTGTTCTTTTAAACGGTGCTTCGTAAAGTGTAACCACCCCCACATATCTAAAATTTATTACAAAAATCCTTCTAAAATTTTTCTATCACCTTGTCTCAGTAAATAAAACATGAGCTTAAAATTTTGGCAGCATTCCAGAAACCAACTTGTTATTTGCTTCGAAAATATTTAGAAATGAATATTCTGCTCAAATTACAAAGTTGCTGTGCATTAAACTAATTGTAATTAGTCCTTCCAAACATTTTTGTATCAAATCCACAGAAAAAGTTTTATGGCATATCATTAAGGAGGGATGGGACTCTTCAGTAATAACTTTAAACACAGTTACACAACTTACAAACATATTTTACATGTTCCAGATTTTGTCCCTTCATTATTGAAACTGCTCTTGGAGAGTTAATAAAAGTGACCAACCCCATTTTAACATAAAAATCCTAAGTAAACAAAACGTCCTAAAATAAAAAAAAAGATAAGAAGAAACAATGCCAGGAAAAGAGTATTTTAAATCAAAACTTTTATTCTGCTATTTCAGTATTATACTGGGTTGCCAACAAATACTGTTAAAAATAAAAAGAATTTTAGAGCAGCATAGACCTATCGGATGTCACCATTGTGAAATAGTGTTCAGTTAAAATCCTCTTTCTCAATAGATTACCATAAAATAACTGTAACAGCTTTAAAAAACAACAGTGCAAGTCTTACTGGATCACATATTTTAAAATTCAAAGTTACAATATTGAAAACTATTTTCGAAATTACACGGTAAACACTGATATGAACAAGTAGTAGGTAGTAAATATAATGGCCAAATATACAATGTTTGAGGATTAGAAGTGATCATTCGCAGGTCGAGGTATCAGAAGAACGTATCATTTCGTCCAAAAACATTGCTTTGTTTATTTTTCTTAGTCAGAAGAGATACAGTTCACCTTATTTCAAGAGAAAAAAAATTGTTAAACAATAGAGGAATCCAACAAGTGACGTTAGCTAAATGTGCTAAGGTAAAGGTAAGTTTGAAAGGTTTACATAGTTCACAAAAGAGATTACAACTTTTAATATACCTTTTTATCAAATAAATTATATTCAGAGCTAAAAAGAGCTTCGACATGTGTTTTGCACCTTCTTGCCTCCCACTAAAAGAAAACTTCAATCTTCATCTGATATTTTGGGGGGTTTAATCTCACTTTAGCAATTAAAAGACAATATTTGTTTCATAAAAAGATGATAGAGTGTAGAATAATACAAATTAACTGAACATAAACTTTCTAGACATTGTGCGTGTTAAACTTTCACGATTCTACACATTGCTATTTTTCCTTTGTTTTCCTGACTTGCCCTTTTCGTTTAGCACGGCTTTATTCTCCTGCTTGACAATACATGTGCACATCATAATGGTTAACATGGATACTACCTGTAGGTGATTCGATCCTGGTAATACAAATGTATCATTAAAATGATAAAACCGACAGGTGGTATGATAATAACGAAGGGTAAGAGTTGGTGTTGTTTAGACATAGGAATTCGACTTACTCAGAGCAGGGAAATAAAAACTCCCTGCTTAGAAGGACTTTGCGTTTTCTTAGCGACTGACTTCAAAGATCATCAAATTATCACTTCCAAAGATGACTACTTTGAATTCAGTACTTTCAAAGACTGGGAAGATTCTTTCCAGGTCATATCTATGTTGTTTAAGTTTTCTAAAAGGTGTTCGTTCTTTACCTTTAGATGAAGAGCAGAAAACTCTCTTAATACTGCCTTTCTCTAGAGACACTAAATCGTATGAACTTGATCGTGGTATTCGAATATTATGTTACTGAACTTAAGTTGTTATACCAGTTTTAACTTTAAATATGATATTGATTGGATTATGGAACCTTTTCAGCACTGGAAACTGCACGTTCGACCAGATTATAGAGTAAGGAAAAAGAGTAGAATTGTTGTTTATCGTATGCGTTTACAATTTACTGTAGGAAACTGCATTGCACACTTAGTTCGCAAGAGATGATGCTATTTACAGTTATGTGTAGATTAACAGACCCACAGGATCGGATCTCTAGAGCTTTTAGAATCAAAATTTAAAACCTATTTCTGTTCAGAGTTTTTATACATGATGTCATAGACTTTACTGTGCGGATGCGCCATATTTTACTTGTGCTGCTTCTGTACCATCTTGCCTTGCATAGAAATTACCTATCACTTCCAGTTAGCATGACATGATAGTCTAAGAGTAGAATATGCATTTGTTCTTAATTGCAAAATCCCAAAAAGTAAAGAAAGAAATGAATCTGTTTCAAGTAATAGAAAATTGTTGGTAGAAATTATGTACAGTCGTTGGACAACGAGTGTTTTTAAATTTATTTTTTTTTTATTTCAATTAATTTGTTCCATTTTGTCTTGAGATACATCTTAAAGATTTTGCTGTAAGTGCTACATTTTTTGTAATGTGTGAGTATTTACTGTAATAAGGAGTTGCGCAAAATTCTTCTAAAATCATTCTGTCAGTGTTTTGTTATACGGTCTTGGACATTGCCTGTATTTAGTAGATTTACCTGTCTGATTACTCAGTAATGATGCCGTACAGTTTGGCAATTAAGGTTTGATGCCTTCATGACAAAGATCGTTCTTTACATGTGATCTTATCTTTGAGATTACATTTGAAAGCAAAGAGCTTACCAGAATTTTCCTTATTTTATAATAAAGTTCGTCATAAAAATTAGGAAAATAGAGGAGATAACTTATTAAAAAAAGAATAATAATGAGATAAATTAATTGCTTTCCCTTGAGATAAAGTAAAGGCTCAACATAAATTAAAGTGATGACGATATATTTATATTACGTATGTTAAAGTTTCCTATTACAATATTTTTCCCACGTAGGTTCATCTTACTTCTTTTACCAACAACCTGAATATCCAAGAGATTGTAAGGAAGTTCTTGACCAGTGTTCCTCTGACAATTCAGGCGGTGTTTTTACTATCAAGCCAGATGGATATCCACAACCCTTTGAAGTGTACTGCAACAATGACATTTCATCTGGTGGCTGGACGGTATGTCAATATAAGTAACGCCATTAGGTGGTCTTTTATGCAATATAATTGGTACACTATGGTGCTGTTATATTGGTTTTGAAATTGTACAAATTGTAAACTTATAGAATGCTTGTTCCGCCCCAATGGAAAATTTAAAGAAAAAACACGATCTTTGTAAACTCCAACTTTCCCACGTTATTTTCTTATGTTGAAGTCAAGCAGAACGCATGGCTTTTGTGCATGTCTAGAAAAGAGAAACTTTACATGCACGATATCGAGACTATTTGCTAAGTGATACTCTGGATCTGACTTCGGAGCACTTAACTTGATTTTAAGTAGAAAGTTAAACCTTCCTTTGCAATTTTCCAAACATTTTATGGGGTTGAAATCGGTTGCTTACTTTGCAAGGACACTGTATTTCACTTTGATAATACCAACTTCAAATCCTCTCCTTATAGCTATATCTATCAGTGATTTGTACTAGTAACACCGTTAAAACCATATGAATGGCTCATAGACGATTACAAACTTACTGCTCAACAAGTCATCATATTTCTACATTTCTTAGCAGCAACTATGGCTGTACATCGAAAAATGGTCTCCATATTTTTAGTTGCCGAAACTACAAATTTGCATGGGTCATCTCAAAAGGGCAATTGAAAGTCATTCCTCTTGAAATCAAATACGTATAATACGATTTTTACACCTGAAAACTTTTTGCACTCACCAGTGTATAACGTTTTACAATTTAGATTATTCAACGTCAAATTGATGGCTTCTTGAATTTTCAAAGAAGTTATGAAGATTATAAAAATGGATTTGGCTTCTTGTCGAGTGAATTTTGGATAGGAAACGACAAACTATCTCATTTAACGAATCAAGCAGTATACGAACTCCGTATTGACATGACACTGTCCAACGGGTCATCCTTCTTCATCACATACAACTCTTTCCGTATCAGCGATGAATGGAGCTATTATACAATAGTGTCTGTTGGAGAGTTTTGTAGCAATTTGAGTGAGTATGCCCTTCACTCAGAATTTCTAAGCTTTATTCTTGTAAGTAATTGCTAGGTGGGTAAGCGATACATTGAGATTAGGAGTCAAGTTGTGTCAATCAATAAAAATAATTAAATACAATCGGCTTAAAATACCTTTTCACATACCATAGTTCAGTAAGATGTCTCTTTTTTATCCATACTTATGGTTCCTAATAAAATTGCAATGAGTTTATATGTCCTAGAAGATTAATATAAACATATTTGATCATCGCAAGACTTTTTTAAAACATTCGTTGTATTTATTGTTTAATTTAGCTTGTGTTGTTTCAACATGTCCACTTACCATGAATCGAAACACTTGTACCTGCCAGGACGTGTGTAACGACCCTATCGGACAGACGGATTGCTATACTGAATGTGTAGAAACATGTGTACCTGAAGGATGTTCGGTTCCTGAGACAAACTCATTAATAACGGTATAAACACTTATTCCCGTATCACGTTCGTAATTGCGTGTTTGTGTAATGCTTCCGAAGGTTGTGTGTATTCTACTAGATACTCATTATTTTTTCCTTGTATATTTCAAAACATGTTTGGTATAATCGATCTAACTTTGTCATTGATCCATTTCAGAACGGTGAGTCATTTATAAATGCGAACTGCTCACAAAATTGTACTTGCATCGACAATCAACTCAATTGTAACATACACTACCAATGCAGTCCTTATGCAACATGCAGCACAAGAGACGAAATTCGAAAATGCTACTGTAATGAAGGCTATGAAGGAAACGGTGAGACTTGCATTAGTGTTTTCAAGGACTGCTACGAAGCATACCAAGCTGGTCATACAACGGACGGCATCTATACCATACTACCAACTGACTGGCCTGGTTCACCATTTAGAGTCTTCTGTAATATGACTTTTGGTGACGGAGGGTGGACAGTAAGTGAAGAAATGCCGTTTGAACTTTCTAAACCTATCTTAACTTGTGGAACAACAAGCTAGTACGTTGATGGTAATCAAATTTAGTATACAAACTTTGCCTTGAATTCTTTGGTATAATTAAGTGGATGCACAAGCTTAACCACTCATTTTCTTTTGTAAAGGGTGTACTTTACACAGCAAATTTTATAAGTGTATATGATGGGTAGGTAGGGTAACTATAGAAAACGCCAAAAAGGTATTCCGTTCCTATATTGACATCATATAATAACACCTTAGTCTCTTAAAAGAGGTAAGACACTGCTTATTTGCTTCTACATTAGACATTTGTTGTATAAATAACCCGAAAGGGAAAAAGCGACCTCACGTCTATTTCTTTACTGTAAAGTATGTACATCTTCTTAATTACTCTTTGTATGCTCTCTTTGTTGTCGTTACAATATTTCTTGTACAAAGCTTGAAGAAATTACTTAAATCATATTAATTACGCTAAACGTTTTCTTCGCAGGTTTTTCAGCGACGCATTGATGGAGTGACAGATTTCTTTCGCAACTGGACAGAATATAAACAAGGATTTGGTTTACTGAATGAAGGAAACGATTTCTGGCTTGGAAATGAACAACTACATTATCTAACAGATCAGAAGAATTACATATTACGAGTTGACTTCGTCCACTCTAGTGATCGACTTTATTACAACGAATTTACAACATTTAAGATCGGCGATGAAAGCACCAAATATCTAATGAGTTATAGTTCTTTCAAGAGCGGAAACACAGGTTTTTACACATTGTTATCTTTATATTATTTCCTAGTCTGCTTTATCGTGCTATATCAGATCTACTTCTCTCGTTTTACTGCCCATGCTTTAGTGCTAAGTGCAAGGGATAACTCATACCTTGCAGGCACTGGAATGTACTATCTTACAGTTTGGAAATTTTACGGATATTATTACAAGAATAACAAACTTCAAATGAAATATGCTGCTTGTCCTTACACACATTACGAAAGGTGTAGTGAAAAATTACTCAGTACATATGTCTCATGTCATAAACATACGCATGTCTTGCTATTCAGGATACAGGCTTGACTTGCGCAAGTCCAAATTTACATTTGATTTGATCTCATACATTGGATTGGTTTTCTGCATTCTTTTTCTAACGTCCCCTCGCAAACCTTGTCCAGGACATTGAAATAAGTCTATTCATCTTGTAATAACAGACCTTACACACTGAAATAAAACATGAAGATGTCCTTTTAACATGCATTCTAATGTTACCATTTCATTGGATGCAAGTACTAAAGACTTAATAAGAAGTAGGCGCCCAATTGTTGTCTGGGGAGAACCTCGTGCAGCGATAAAAGTGACCTTTTGCTTTAGCATTCGTGACATGGCAATATCACATCCTGGCCGGGTAATACCAAAGACTTTAAAAATGGAACCTACTGCCTTTGTGCTTGGTGCTCAGCATAAGCAATGGAGTAGGGAAAACAAGCCAGTGAGCCACAACTGGGAAAAAAGGCCGTGGTCGTTTCGACTTGAACCAATTGGTTGGAAACTGGGACGTTAAACCTCATCTAACTAACTAACATACTAAGACAAAACAGCAGCGAGGTTTGAATAAGATGTTTTCGCGGAGTCGGTGAGGCATGTCGTACACACATGCATAAACAGAAGAAACCGGCTATGTGTCATTTCGCATTTCTTAACAAAGGGTTCAAGTAGAGCAAATTAACAATCATAAGCAAACGACTTAAAGGAGGAAAATCTGGCAATGAGATCATGTTTATTGGAATTTCTTCCAAGTTTTAAATGGACGTGATAGAGGCACATAAATGTTCATCTTTGTCGGCACATTTGGGACGTTACTTCAGTTTGTACAACGTAAACAAACATATGACAAACAAATTGTACATGTCGATGATCATTAAATCGGTTCCATTGGTTATATTTGAAGGTAGGATTTTATGGGCCTTTATTTATCACATTAATTGCCATATGTTTGTTTACTTTGTACAAACTGAAGTTACGTCCCAAATGTGACGACAAAGGTAAACATTTATGTGCCTTTATCGCGTCCATTTAAGACTTGGAAGAAATTCCAATAAAAATGATCTCATTGTTAGGTGTTCCTGCTTTAAGTCATTTGCTCAAAAATGAATATTCAAATGCCCCTCGTAATTGTAAATGAATAATTTAATGGCCCTGGTTATTGAAAATTAATGATAAAATATGTCCGGTTATTTTAAACAAAAAGCCAGTTTGTCACCTTCATGTCGTACCATGTGAAGTGGAAATCTGAATTCAGATACTGGCAATAGATTCCATATTCTCTTTAGTATGGAGCTGACATTGTTTTGTCATGAATCTGCTAGACATAATATTTGAGAAAATATTAGAGCTATTGGGTGAGAAATGCCGTTTTAAGAGAAAATTGGTTAATGTGGCAACAGCTTAGACTGCTATCATGTAAATACAAACAGAAAATTGGCGTGTAATGGTTGTTGCATGGAAAAGTGTGTAAGGATTAAATTGGTCGATATAAAGTTATTTAAAATTCTTTGAAAATATTCTTTGAAAATAGTCTGTAGTTTTAACTGGCATCAGATACCACAGTGCCTTGAATTGTTGCAATCTGCATTACTGTAACGTGACCGTACGCTTTTACCACACACAGGATATACTTATACTTTCTCTTATAACAACGGCAAACAATTCAGCACAAGGGACCAGGACAATGATGAATGCAGTAATCACCACTTTGCGGACAGACACAGAGGAGGATGGTGGTACAGTGATAATTGGTGCACTGGTTGCTATGGTAGCCACTGTCATCATTTTCAATATGGGAGCAGCGGCTGCTATACCCTTGGTACTTATACGAACCTTAACGGTGACTACAACGGGGGTAGCGCAGAGAACATCTTTTATAATACGAATGGTTCCAACGACTGCAACCACAAGTTTGCGGAGATGAAAATTCGTCCATCCAATTGATGGAGAAACTGTTGCCCTGGGTTCAAATTGAATTTTGGAAAAGATGACACACGTAAACCTCAATCAAAATATTAATAATTTGTATTCCTTTGTGGTGCAAGTAGAAACCTAACAATGAACTTGGGCACATTAAAAATGCACGAGATTTATAATCGCTAGAAGATTCGGTTTATGTGTATGCCAAAAATAAAAACGCAACAAACTTCACTTACTAAAAAGAAGTCTTCTCCTTGTGAATTATTTTCCCTCGAATGTGTATTGTGTGTACATTTCTAGCCTACGATGGGCAGTATACGCATTTCGTCATGATTATTTGTTTGGCCAATACTGAATTTTTGAATGTCAACAGAAGAGAGGGTTGAGCAATCTCCTGTATTTTGATCCATTACGTGTAACACTTATTTTAAATTTAAATAAAACCTAAAAGTTCAATGATTTACATGAAAATTATTTTCATACAAACTTCAACAAAAGTCAACAAACGTACAATGTCACTTTACAGGAACAAGCAAATACAATTCATTCACAAACCCCAAAGAGCTTCTTCTGGATAGAATGAGGTATTATAAGAGTGATATCACGTACGCTTCGGTACGTTAGTAAATATTTCAAATTGCTCATAATTAGGTGCGTAAACATGACTTTTATACTAAGTGACGCTATGGGGGAGTTTAAAGTTATGTTTTGACACAAAGCATATCACCACCTAAGCGATTGGGATCCAGTAGTTTAATATCTGTTTTAGTCGAAAATATTAAGACATCAAACTCTTGGATGTGCATATCTCAATATCGTCCAATGAAGATGTTATGATATTAAGCTTCCGTACTTTATCATTTCCATATTTTACCCTGAAATATTGAGATACGAAGATCTCGGATGTCACTATCTAAATATCTTTCAGTAAAAGTAATGAGTCATTGAGATCCTGTAATTTAATATATGAACATTTAACGTTGCAGTATTTAGATGACAAGTTTTCGGATCTTAATATATCAATATCTTCCAGTGATGATATTAAGATATTGATATACTGTAATTTAATATTTTACTATTTTACATTTTGAGATAACACGATGTTTGATCTCAATATCTAAATACCTTTTAGTGAAAATATTGAGATATTGGCATCCTATAACTTAATATCTAAATATGTTACTCTGAAATATTGAGATAACAACATCTCTGATATTAACATTTAAAACCTTACCGAAAAAAGTCAATAATAAAAGTCAAATAGTATCTCAATATCTGCATAACATCTTGAAAGTTCTTTAAAATCTGACCTGGGTTCTCAGGTGGAAAAATGTAAAGTCTGACAAAGTAAGCAACCTTTCTAAAAGCCTAGGAAAAAGTATCCCACATGTACCATTTTGTCCCCGAGGCACAAATTTCCATGAGCATACACCATCTCACTAAATTAGAGTCTAAAACAGTCTTAGTTTAGAAGTTAAAAAGGCAAACGTAGCAACGTAAAACTCTTTTGACGTCTACACAGTGTAAACTTTGACAGGATGATTATTGTTGGTGACTCCAGATTTTCTTCAAAGTGCATCAAACTTCTTGTACTACTGATTTAGTTATGACCAACGTTACAGAAGACACACAAAATTTCACTCTTTACCACTCACCATGGGTGAGTGGAAACCAAGCGTGGATCCAAGAAGGTGGACAAAGAGGGGGACGTGTCTCTTATGATGCTGTACCGGACAAAATAAAACTTTGCATATTTGTTCACGAAATTTTTATCAAAATGACTAGTTCCCTTTGAAATAGGTCAACAAGTGGTTTTGCAATATTTTACTGATATTTATGAGTATGAAAAGACTTTTCCGATGCTTCACGATGACACATCATCTGTTCATGGATGCATTTCACTACAATGATTGCTACCAATCATGCACAATGCGTTTAGAGACAAGGCTTAATATATTGCATGACAGTTTATGACTACAATCTTGATACTCACACAAATCCTTGTACATATATACTAATATACAAGTATTCCCCTATATGCTATGTAAGTATGGATATGAGTAATCATGCCCATACGTACAACTACACTGACCTGCCTACCCCACCTTTTTACTCTTTTCCCTCCCCCTCATCCTACGGTGAAAAAAGTCTGGTTACCGTGTGACACAGCATGACAGCAATGTTTCGAGCTATGCTTTCAAGCAGTCCCTGTCTGTGACTTCAGTTTAATCTTCCTAGTGAGGGGTGGCCAGAAAAGGGGAAGAGCTGAAACTGCTACAGCCCCCCCCCCCTCAGACCTTGGGGCAAAAAATATTATATGATTGTTTTTTATTATGACTTAAAAATAAAAGTTTGAAGATTTTCTAATCGATAGTCCGTTTGGTTTTGTCTTCGATATATAGCAAACTCCGACCAAACGGTAGTCGCCAAGACAGCTTTACTGCTAAGGATTACTTTGTACTACCAAGCAAAAGAGATTAAAGAAATTAGCTCTTCCAACGAGAGTAGAGTTTTACTATGTTCCTTTCATAATTTGATTTCATGTAGCTCAATAGTAACTCGATAGTCCCCCTAACCATGTGGCCTACCAAGGCAAACATACCGAACAAATTTTAAGTACAGTCAGGTTAATTCGTAATCAGCCCGACAAATTAGAGAGAATACGGTTGTTTTCTTTCATTTGCGGAAAGTGAGCGGACAATAATCAGCTCGGCAAACCTAATCTCAAGAAATGCTAGTCTTCATACCTGTAAAATTTTTATGCTCGTTAGGTAACCTACATTTTTCATCCAATTTCTTAACTTTTCATAAACACTGAGCAATAGCCCTTTGGCAGTTCAACACGTTCATGCAAATTTCCTGCTCGGGTTTCACTAATATGAGGCTCCACTCCCTTCCATACCATCTCTATACTACGCATTCATTCGATAACATTAGCATACTCATTTGCTTGCCTTCAACCTACTTCACCTCTATTTGTAGCTAACCCTTGTAATATTTACATGAATTTTACATACTTTACATACATATGTACACATATTTACACCGCCTACCATCGCAATACTTCGCCCTTTGCATTTCGTTTGCAATAGTATCCAATTAACTTACAACTTCTCACTCTAGAACTCACTAAAGAACTCTCTAACAGTTGTACTAACATCTCTTTACGGGGTTCTTACGACATAGTCTCACTTTCCTGCACGAGCGTCAATCCTGGGGGGACGGGGACAAGGACCCCCACATTTTGATGGGTATCAGCCTTACACAATATCAAATGTCCCCCTCCCACATTTGCGTAAAAGAGTAGTGCCGTGGCTCTATTTGACTGGCTTTTTGAGTGGTATGTAGGTTTGTTGGGCAATTGTTAAGTGTCTCGATGCAGATTCTGAATGCAGATTTCATCAGGGAAATCTTATTTAATGACAAAATTTCGGCGCGCTTCGCGCGCATGCGTCACGGTTTGCACTCCTTCTCATGACCATTAAAAAGGTAATTATACATGGAACTATTCTGATCACAACACTCTCCGAAAACAGACATACATCTCCAAACATCTAAAGGGGCCTCTCATCAATATGGGATCAATCATTTAGTGGCGTACACAGAAGGGAGGACCATTCGGCCATGCCCCCCTTACTGATTCCGATTTTTTGTAAGTTCCTAAAAGTACGTAAATTTTTTATGCCCCCTCACTGATGACTATTTTCTAGTTCCTAAAAAAACGTAAATTCTTTAACACAGACTTTACTTTAAAAGGTAACATATGTTGCACCAGATTTCAAGTAAGGACACCTAATTTTTCAAATCCTGCCCCCCCCCCCTTGAGACAAATCCTGGGTATGCCACTGCATTTAGTCTTATTTTTAGCATGATGTGGAAGGTTGAAAGTACTTTGTTGCCGTCAAACATTTTTCAAAAATTTTTACAGAGCGCTTCGCCGAAGCCATTATCGGTATAGATGGTGATTGCTAATACAATTACGACTTAAAAGCATTCTGAAAACACCCTTGCTAGTCCTTCACACCTTTGCTATACTACGATCAGCTCCAAAAATATCCCAAAAATAGCACCATTTTGCATCTAAGCAACCTTAAATTAACAAAAAATTTCTCAAAGACCTTAGACCCCTCCCCCTGGATGACACCTTTATATAGTGACAAAGGAAGGATCCCCACTGCTGTATACAAACGCAGGGTGCATAAAAAAGGTGCAATTTGGTGCGCCGCCACTGCAGTTAATAAAAACTTCTAGCCAGTCGGGAAAAATAGAATTCACTAAATTATGGACATTTTCCAGCCATATACGAGCAGCTCCAAAAATATCCCAAAGATAGCACCGTTTTGCACCTAAGCAGCCTTAAATTAACAAACATTTCTTAAAGGGGAGGGGGACGCCCCCTCTCCCAGGCCGACACATTTATGTAGTGACAAAGGAAGGATCCCCACTGGTGTATACAAAACGCATAGGGCTCATAAAACAAAGTGCAGCTAACACGCCTCCACTCAGTTGGAAAAAACATCCAGCCAGTCGGAAGTTGGGACGGTCACCTTCACACCCTCAAACATATCACCTTGCCTGGTCGGCTCCATGATCTCCGACAATGATCCACCCTGCGAAGGGTGGTTTCAGCTATTTTGGGACATGGTAAAATAACATCTTGAAGTAATTCCGTGGACTCCGTGTGTTTCACCTTGCAGATCTCAATGATAGTCATGTTTACTTTGAAATGATAATTCTTATTAGACGGGCCCGTAGCCAGGCCGGGGCACGAGGGGGCCGTGCCTCCCGTGCGGACCACTGTACCCCCACCCATACGGAAAATCGATCAAAAATAAAATTTTAGTACATGTAAACGGTGGCCCTGGTATGACATTAAGCGATTTGTAACCAAAAATGATCTCAAAAGGAGTTTAATAATGAACGTATTTTGTTCTCTGTAACATTTTTGTTCTAAAATCAAAAACATTTTCGCGCGCTACGCGCGCTTTCATCTTCAGTTACATAAAGTTTTAACACCCGTTTCAGTTATGTTGGCTTAATTTATAAATGTACAGGTTCCACAAATAGGCTATTGTTCTTTCGTGTAGGTGTGATTCCCGAAAAAACACAAAACTGAATCTATAAAAAGTTCCATCCTCTTTCTCTTACGGTCGGGAAGATTTCTAATTCAGACTCGACATCATGATAATCATTTTTGTATGAAACGTTAAGTGTCTCAATGTCCAGGGGTGGTGGAAGGGGGCATCCCCTCGCGACCAGTCGCCCGGCGTCTTGGTTTTGCTCTTAAAGACAGACACTCATCACCCCAAATATATTTTGGTTGGGAGAAAGCAAAATTCCCAATTGGTCATAGGTGAATGCTCTTGGATTGACATCAAAGCTCACAACACACAGCATGCACAGAGAATGTTCTGGTTGCATATTATGGCCTTGTACGCCCAACAGGGTATGTCCTTAAGCAATAAGCGAGGTTTGTGTCTGCACAAGGAGGGGCTCAACACAGTTTTGGAAGTAGTAACTTAGTCGGGAGAATTGGAACTGTCTAGGACGAAGAAGGCAGTTTCTTCCATAGAAACCCAAATTTTCTAGCGCTCCTTAATAAGAACCAAATATTTTCAATTTTTCTTCAACAGAACCCCAAATTTTTCGCCGGTCGCCCAAAATTTCGCCTTTGGTATCCAATCTGTAACCCATTACTTCTGACGGGGCTTCGGGTTGCTGGACCTCTTAGGGGAGCTTGGTCCCTTCGTCGGCCTTATCTTTCCACCATCCTTTGCTGAGTCTGTAGGCAGGTTTGACCGTGGTTAATATTTTTCCTGCGAAATTTCGGCGCGCTTCGCCCGCAATTCTCACAAGCGTAGTAATATCACCCATGAACATTATTAGTACAAAAATTCAACTGACCTCTTCCAGCGAAAGCTAGGTGAAGTCTCAAAGTTAGATCCAGGACATCAAGGGGCTTCCATGTAGTAATCTAGTACCTTGAGTAACATTCGCTCCGCGAAGACTATACAGCTTGAAGCTAAATTTACTCGTACCAAAACTTTATTCCAAAATTTACTTTTTCTGTTTTTTCTTTAATGTAAAATTTCGTTCAAAGTAGAAATACGATAACGACCATCCGAACTGTGAACTGTGAAGACATTGGTGTGCTCTCACTGTCATTCAAAGTCCTGTTCTAAGCTCCATGCTAGTGTTCCCATATTGTAAATTCGCCACATATTCGGGGAATTTCCCTCTGGGTCCTAACAAAATCACACTGGATCACACCAAGCCTGCCTAATGGCAGCCCCTGCTCCCGCCTCGCCGTTCGCAAAGTACTTAACCGGCTTCATCTGCGCTTGCTGAGCTGAAGATATATCGTGATTATAGTGTTGTTTCCTTCACTTGTGGAAAATTTCTACGTCTCTGTATTGCAAGCGGAGGGAAAAAATTCCATCAGAAGAGTGAAATTTTAGCGCGGTTCGCGCGTATGTGCACACGTAAAACCGATACCTTTAAGCTATGTGTGGTAAGCTTGAGATATAATCCCCTGTAGTTCCGTCAAACTGTAATCCTGTCGTGGTACTACTGACAACAGACATAATCTTCTTCGGTGCCCCTCTGTGAGGTGTAGGTGCCCCCCTATATCAGAATTCCTGGATACGGGCCTGTTATTAGAATAGGATGTCAGTCATCATAAGGGGGGAGGAGGAAAGGGCCTATAGGAAGACACCCCCCCCCCCCCATTTGAATACGGATTGACGCCCCTGCTTTCCTGTTCGACAAACGTCTCAAAAATAACGTTTAACTTACAGCACGCAACACAATTCCTGCAAAGACGTCGAATTCAGCCCCGATGGCTGTCTATCAGAATTCCTGGCTGTTGTTTCACCTCCTTTTGCGTGACTGAATTGAGTTTCGTTTTCCCGCCCGACAGGTTGTTACAGCATGGAAAGCCTAGCTCGTGTTGCTCGCAAGAGTCAAGCTTGTGTGCCGCTACTAACAATTTCAAGTTGAGACAACCCTCCCTAATTTGTATAATATGCAATACTGCATAGCTTATTCCCTTTGTTGGCAACCCCCTGCATGCCTTGCTTTTTATCAACAGAAGGATTATACCCAAACCGTACCAAGGCCTGATACAAGCAAACAAATTACGTCATTTCATGACAATCTTGTTATCTCACTATTTCGGTGTAAACAATGAAACATTTTATTACATGATCTCAATATCTGGATATCTTCATTAGACGATAATGAGATGCTAACATTCGAGATGTTGCCATCCGAATACTTTAGCGTTAAATGTTTAGATATTAAATTACAGGAGCTCAATATCTTATAAATTTTATTGAAAAATAGCAAGATAGTGACATCCTATTTCTTGTTACTTCAATTCTTTGGCGGTATGATTAGTTAAAAAGAAACGGGACCTTAAGATCTAAACATCGTGTCAGTTGGGTGTTCAGATATTGAGATCCTTTAATATTATATTTCAATATTTTGCACTAAAATATTGAGATAGCAAGATTTCGGGTGTCAATATTTAAATAAACTTGACTGATTTGCCAAAAAGTGCTACCACTTTGCGTGTAGACACCTGTAAAATTCAAAAATACCCCTTCCCCAGCCCCGCGGTCCACCATCGGATAGGTCAGAGGTGGACCCGCATCAAGTTCTCGGAACTTTAGAGCTATGTACTTTCAGCATGCAGGCACTTCAGAGCGCTGTCACCTTCAGTGGGCTAGCTGGCACCTCATTACAGGAAGGTGGGTAGGGGGGCTTACCTGCCTACCACCGATTTTCCGTATGATTCCACCACAAACTAACCAAAACACTGAGCGAGCTTAGGTAAGTTGTCTCCTTCTTCCTTAGACTGTTGGTTGACCTGGGCGAAGTCTTAAGTAATCAGTCCTCCTAGATCCAGCTGTGATATATATTATGTTATGGAGAAGACTGATACAGTGCATGGCGATATGTTTAACAAGCGAAGCCATGACAATAGTAAGGGTACTTCCCTGGTACGACAAAAAGGCAGTTAATTCTTTTTTCACCATACGTACAACGTACATTTAACTTACTTTGAAGATTAATGTCACGTTTTTCGTTTTTAGAAAAAAAAAATCGTAACGTTTTAACAATCGTGATAAGTGCTTCAAGTGCAAAGTTAACTAGAAAATGTGGTTAGGAAAATCGTAACCACTTACTGTCCATGATTGTTTCGGTGCTGGTATTTGGAAACGTCCTCAGTGGTTATGCTAGCTTTAATTAGAATGTGCACGACCAATCCGTCAGACAATAGGCCTATATGTACTTGAAAATAATTTAATCCTCTCCATGTACCGAAGTTTGAGTGACAGATCACTTTGCTTTTACTCTTTGACTTTGAGAAGCACAAACTTTTGGTTTTGCATGCAGGAAATAGTACTCTCCTGGTCTTGTGGGAAGTATTCAAAAATATTTCATGTCCAAACAAATCGTCCCTTCTTGAGACATTTTTACCACGTACACGTGCACACAGTATACTTCATCCGTTCTTAATAACGAGGGACCACCTATGCACTGGGCGTTGTAGGCCTAATAGCCCAGTGCATTGCCGCGACGAAGCTAGGCGTTAGTGTACTGTAGAGAGCTGCCAATGAGCCTAGCTGTACTTCTCCGCAGATATCATCACAATGGACTTATAGTAGGCTGCAAGCTTCATTTCTTGCTTCAAAATGCTTCAAGAAATCTCACTTTTCGTGATTGACCTTGCCTACATACTCTAAGCAATCGACCAATCAGCAAACGCGACAGCACTTATAGCCGTACAGTGTGTGTTTTACGACATAAGAAGCGTGCGTAGAGTGACTAGGCGAAATACGACAGTACGACCATGTGCCACAATATACTGTACTACTATTTAGGTAGTTTGACTTACTCAAGCCGTTCTTAACAAAGCAATAAAATACAAAACTGCCGAAATAAAAACCAGTCATGCTCAGCCCCATTCCAACCAAAAGTGACCAAGAAGTCTCGTTCCCATCTACATGATTCACTCTACATAATGAGCTTAATGGTAGAACAAAGCACTCAGTGAGAATCAAGAAACATTGAACGAAAGAACTGCTTCTCGAAAATGAGAAGCGTGCCTAAGGTACTGTCCATGACGTCATGGACAGTACAAATACTCATGACTTTGAAA